>OX393551.1:75587255-75808122 GCA_947650365.1 Chamaelirium japonicum | reverse complement strand
TCTAGGGTTCATCTCATAACCCATAGATACTGGATTTAGGGTTTAATTTAGGTTCGATCAAACGGTGGCAAGTATCTTCGACGGTGGTGAGCAGCTCCAGTGTCGGCAAGCAGTTTGGTGGTTTACTGGTTTGGTGACATTGCAAAGATAATTTAAAATACAATGAGGGATATTTTTATCCACGATATTTTTCAGTCATTTAGCCTAATCGATCTCTTTGTTAGGAACGGCCCATGATGACCCCTTTAACGTAATTGTATAGGAACCACAAAATCCCTCAACACACCATCAATACACCATGACACCAAGAAAAAATAATCATCAGTTCAAACAAAATTTGCATTCTCGCAATGTCCAACGAGGAACGCTATGCACACACGTCCGGCATGCCTAGTGTTGCATCCGGCGAGTGCCGTGAGAAAAGGGCAACTCATGTACTGTAACACCATGCTGACATCAGTGTGCTGCATCAGTGTTTGTGCCCATCTCACGGGACCCGGGGCAAGGAAGCAGCAGTATAGTAGATAGGTAAAAGCAATCAGCGCCGAGCTGATCAAGGTGAGTAGTTTCGACCCGTGGCCTCTCTTGTGCAATAGCATTTAGGACATATCATCTTCAAAAAAACAAGGGCTTATTAGCCTAGGACCCGTCTAACCAACCCCACATTAGGATAAATTCATCGAAACTTTTCATTTAAGCTCCAGCCCCTCTAAACCAACCTAACTTTAGCAAAAACCCTTCCCATTTTTTTTAATCCGCAGACCACCCTCACTTGCAATCCTCCCTCTTCAGGTTCGGTGGCGGGGGCGGAGCGGGAGGCGGACACGAAAGAGGCAGCAGCGGTGGGCGCGAGCGCCGGAGGTGAAGGTGAAGGCGGCTGTGGGCGCGAGCGGCGGAGGCGAAGGCAAAGACGGCGGCGGGCACAAGCAGCGGAGGCGAAGGCGGCTGCGAGCGCGAGTGGCGGGAGATGGAGGCGAAGGCAAAGGCGGCGGCGGGCACGAGCAGCAGTGGCGAAGGTGGCTGCGGGCGCGAGCGGCGGGTGACGGAGGCGAAGGCAAAGGCGGCGGCGGACGCGAGCAGCGGTGGCGAAGGTGGCTGCAGGCGCGAGCAACGGAGGCGACAACGGCAGCGGGCTCGAGCGGTGGAGGCGAAGGCGGCAGCGGTTGCTGCAGCTGTGGGGATTTTCTTAGGTCTAGGGTTCATCCCATGGCTTGGATTAAGTCATGCTGGAGGGGAAAATGGTGGTTCGGTTAGGTCCGGCGAGAGGGGGGGGGGGGGCGGGCAAATGTTTTGTTTAGGTCTGACGGCGATGGGGGAGGGGGGGGTTCAGTTAGGTCCGACGGCAAAGAGGGAGAGGGTGGCAGAAAATTTTAATTCAAAGAGGAAGGAGGGGTATTTTTGTCCATAGGAGTTTTTAGCTCAAATGAAAAGATGACCGGGACTGCTACTCGAAACGGATCTCTAAGATGGGCTTCTTGCTAATTCCCCCAAAAAACAAATAAAAAGTTTGTAATTTTAACTAAGGAAAATTTTATTCATACCCCAAAATATATATAATTAGCCCCCGTCGCCCCTCCATTTCTCAATAACTAATTCAACAAAATTTGAATACCGACTATACCCTTTTTTTTTTTGTACCCGAAATCCCAACTAAACCTAAAAACCTTTTGATTGCTCGTCATCGTCATCGGCAGCGGGGCTATGGCGTCATAGGTCATTGGCAGCGGTAGCGATGACAAGGTTTTTGTAAGTTGACAGGGTTGCATTGAGGGTAGTGTAAATGAAGACAAAGAGCTATCTCAGTGGTCCTATCGTGCCCTCAAGTTAGTAACCAACTGCATGGGATTTATTTAAGAGTGGGGTGTGTTCAAGAGTGCATATAATTGGGGTATATTTAAAGAGGTAGGTGTTTAATTGGGGTTTAATCAAGGTGAAGCGGGCGTTAACTGGGGTGTATTTAAGGTGGGGTACAAGAGGAAAGGGTATTTTTGGAATATAATAAAAAAAATGGGGTGTATTTAAGTTTGTAGGAAATGGGTGATAATTACAGATTTTTGGGGTATGAATAAAATTTCCCTTTAACTAATTGGACTGGGCATGCATTGCCGCCCGCTCCAGTCGATCCAAGCGTTTCCCGCCGATCAATTATAGCGGCATCCTCCCGCCTTTCATTCTCCTGCTCCCAACCCTAACCGGCGTCCCCAGTCAATTCCCCCCCAGGCTCCCAGCAGAGGAAGATCAGAGCTCGCTCTCTCTCTCTCTCTCTCTCTCTCTCTCTCTCTCTCTCTCTCTCTCTCTCTCTCTCTCTTCTGCCCCCATATGCAGATGATCACCGGAATGGGTTAGCTCAATCCCAATCAAAAGCCCCAGAGAACCGTTTCCACAGTTCTCTCCGGCGTACAGGGAGGTACCCTCCCCTCATCCTCAACCTCCCCTTCAATCCCCCCCCCCTCCCCTGATTTCCTGTACGCCGACGAAGTCATCTCCCCATTTCTCCAATTGGGTTCTCGTCTCCAGCCATGAGAATCAAAACCCGTGTCCTATTTCCCCTCATCTCCCTCTCCCTCCTGCTCTCCGTCCTCGCCGCCGATTCCGGCCTTCACGACCCGCCCGATTCAATCCTCCTGAATTGCGGGTCTCCATCCGATGCCGCCGATTCCGACGGTCGGAAATGGACCGGAGACTCCTCCTCCTCCTCCACGAAATTCCGCCTCTCCTCCAGCAATTCGGTCCCCTCGACGGCGGGCTACCAGGATCCGTCGCTCCCCTCGCCGGTCCCTTACATGACGGCGACGGTCTTCACGTCGGAATCCACATACAAATTCTCCGTCTCCAAGAATGACCGGCATTGGGTCCGGCTCCATTTCTACCCGGAGTCCTACAACGGCCTCGACCCGCAGGACGCCTACTTCTCGGTGTCCTCCTCCGGGGGGCTAACCCTCCTTCAGAACTTCAGCGCCTACATCACCTGCCAGACTCTGACCCAGGCCTACATTGTCAGGGAATTCTCGATCGGTCCCTCCTCCGACGGCGACCTCAGCCTCACCTTCACGCCTTCCGACAATCACAATGGCTCCTTCGCCTTCATCAACGGCATAGAGATCATCTCGGTGCCCAATCTCTACGGCGATCCAGCCGTGTTGGTCGGGTTCTTGGATCAGACGATTGAGATCGGAACCGGAGCTCTGCAGACGATGTATAGGCTCAACGTAGGCGGGCAGTTTCTGCCGGCGAGCAACGATTCGGGGCTCAGCCGGACTTGGTACGATGACTCGCCCTACATTTACGGCGCCGGGTTCGGCATCACCATCGCAGGCGACGATAAGCTCAAGATCCGGTACCCACCGGACATGCCAACATACACCGCGCCCCCCGATGTCTACCGCACCGCGAGATCAATGGGCCCGGATCCGAAGATCGCCATGAACTTCAACCTCACATGGGTTTTTCAAGTGGATGTGAACTTCACCTACTTGGTTAGATTCCATTTCTGCGAGCTGCAGCTGACCAAGATCAATCAGAGAGTGTTCGATATCTTCGTCAACAACCAGACGGCTCAGGCCGCCGCCGATGTCATCGCGTGGGCCTCCGCCAAAGCTGTGCCCGTGTACAAGGACTACGCGGTGGTCGTCGGCGATCGGCCCGGTGAAGATCAGCTCTGGGTTGCATTGCATCCATCGGCAGCGTCGAAACCCGAGTACTATGATTCCATACTGAATGGATTGGAGATCTTCAAATTGAACGACACCACCGGAAATTTGGCCGGACCCAATCCTGTTCCCTCTCCGATGCTCGTCGAAGACCAGCTCAAAGCGGCGGAAACTAGATTTGAATCAAAATCCAGCGGGAACGTGCAGCTGATCGGCGGGGTGGCAGGTGGGGCGGCAGCGGGCTTCCTGATCCTCGCCATCTGCTTAGCTGTGTATCAGCGCAAGAAGAGGATTGCAGGATCCGTGTCATCCGGAGGGTCGGGTTGGCTACCTCTCTACTCCGGCAATTCCCACACTTCGTCGACGAGCAAGTCGACGATCTCCGGCAAGAGCACCGCCAGCAGCAACCTGTCGAACCTGGCCGTCAGCCTCTGCCGCCATTTCTCAATCACCGAGATCAAGCACGGGACGAAGAACTTCGACGAGTCGCTCGTGATCGGAGTCGGCGGATTCGGGAAGGTATACAAGGGCGTCGTCGACAGAGAGACCAAGGTGGCCATCAAGAGGTCGAACCCGTCCTCCGAGCAGGGTGCAAACGAATTCCAGACGGAGATTGAGATGCTCTCGAAGCTGAGGCACCGGCATTTGGTCTCCCTCATCGGATACTGCGAGGAGAACGACGAGATGATCCTGGTCTATGATTACATGGCTCATGGGACCCTAAGGGAGCACTTGTACAAGACCAACAATCCTCCTCTATCATGGAAGCAGAGGCTGGAGATTTGCATTGGAGCTGCAAGAGGACTTCACTACCTCCACACAGGTGCCAAATACACCATCATCCACAGGGATGTGAAGACCACCAACATCCTCTTGGATGAGAACTGGGTTGCCAAAGTTTCAGACTTCGGGCTGTCGAAGACGGGTCCGGCGATGAACCAGACCCATGTCAGCACGGTGGTGAAGGGAAGCTTCGGGTATCTCGATCCCGAGTACTTTCGGAGACAGCAATTGACGGATAAATCGGATGTCTACTCGTTTGGGGTGGTACTCTTCGAGGTCTTGTGCGCCAGGCCGGCCCTCAATCCAAGCCTCCCCAAGGATCAGGTCAGCCTAGCGGATTGGTGCTTGCAGTGCCAGCGTCGAGGAGCGCTCGGAGACATCGTCGATCCGATTCTGAAGGGCAAGATCGATCCCGAGTGCCTGAAGAAGTTTGCGGACACAGCGGAGAAGTGCCTCTCCGACCAGGGCCTTGATCGTCCCACAATGGGGGATGTGCTGTGGAATCTTGAGTTCTGCCTCCAATTGCAGGAGAATTCGGAGGGCGGGAAGCCGGTTATCGGTGCGGTGATCGCTGGTGGCTCTGCGCCGATTTACTGCGATGGCAACTCTTGTAGCCTCAGCCCCGTTGGTGACATCGGTGGAACGAGCGATGCGAGCGGGGATTCGGATGGACTGAACACGAGCGCGGTGTTCTCGCAGCTCGTCAATCCGAGGGGGAGATAAGGATTCTTCAACATAATGTTTGGTTTGAGTCAAGATCAGATCTTACTGGCTGATTGTTGGGCTCTCGAATAGGTCGATAATCGATGATTCATTTGGTGCTTCGGGAGATCTTCTATGGTTTGGGCTGTTCATTGTTGTTTCTGTTCTTCTACTTGGCTATTTTATACAGACAGGCTCTTGGGGCTGTGTAGTAATTTGTAACGAGGGATTCAAACAGATTCTGATCTACTGGTTTAAATCCTGTTTGTGTTTGTGCTTATCGAATTATTCTAGTGAAATTTTATGGGGGAGTTAACAACCCGGCTGTAAAGATTAAATACTGTATCCTTTCTTCATTGTCTATCAAAACTCCAAAAGACAATAAATTTCACTAATTTCTTCTAATTTATCAATCATGCTATTACCATGTTATATGAACCGTCACTCAGAAAACTCGATCAAACCATCAAAAAGCTCAGAACCAACAGAGAAAAAATTTATGCGTCCATCATTTTCTTCTTCGCACCAGTTGGCAAGGAGCTCGCAGTCGATTGACGGACAAAGATCTATCAGGGCGGCCGCTCGACCACACCGGTCAGTGGGCCAACCCCCTCTCGTCCGCTAGAGTTTTGATTGTGCTTCTTCTGACTTCTTATCCTTTGTTTTCTTTTTAAGATCAAAGATATTGCTATGTTGGGATTGCAGAAGCGTGTATCAACCAGGTGTCAGTGCATCACCTCTAGGCCCCACCACTACCACTTGGGTCTGAGAATGTTTTTTAGATTGTCCGAATAGCATTGCTTGTTTGCTTGCACAAATACAATTAATCTTATTGGCTGCACTTCTCTCTTACACATAAAATATTTATTTTAATTAAAAACATCAATTTCTATGAGTTATTTACTTTACTAAAACATATTTTTATAGGCCTAGGCGCACAAGTATCTACCTATGGGGAGATCGGTTATGACAGACCTACAGCCGGTGTTTCCTGGAGCATGAGTGGATACTATCACGTCGGTAATATGCTAGTGAGCCCCCAACATAGTGCCCTTCTTGACCGTCAGTCGTTTGACCACCTCCGGACTGAAGATGTAAGTTAAAATTAATTTATAAATTTTACATTATGTTATTCAAATTCAAAATTTTATAACTTATAAAATAGATGTATTGATTTTTTGTTCACTTCTTAGGTTACATGGTTATCTTACGGGGAAGGTATAGTCCCACCGAAGTTTCAACAAACTTTCTTTTTTTGCATACAAAGTGGATCGATCATCTACTTAGGACTCGTAAAGTATCATCCGTTCAATCGTTGTTTGTGGCAGTTTGGTCGGTGTCAGGCAGTTATTGTTCCTGCTCCACCCCCTCTTAGTTCGGCGAGACAAATAGAAGTTGTATAACAACGAGCGGTTATAGAGTGGAAGCATCACATGGATAGGTATCCCATGCTCCAGGTGCCATCGTGTGACGGTCTTCACGGTAAAATTTAGTCAAATTCAAAGTTTTTTTTTTCAATTATTATGTTTATTTTTATTTTTTTAAAATTTTTGCTTATTTTCAGAGGGATGCCTGATCCGGAATTACCTAGCTTGGTTCGGTACACCATGTGTGTACAACCTGAGTACCATATACGATGAGCACCGATTCATTCCTCGAGGCTATAGGGAAGGTCAGCTATGAGAACGATGTCAGTCTGTGGTAAGAATGAATGGATTGATGAAATATTATTATATCTTGATATGTCTAATAAATGATATAAATTAGTTTTATTTATAGGGCACGATATTCTAAGAGATGACTATTGCTGAGAGAGAGAGAGGCTCCAGACCAGCTAGAGATTATCAAAGAGGGTATCCAAAATATTCTGCAGCCTCTAGACGACCCCGACGATAGCTCGACACAGCGTACTGCTCCTTTGAGGACCCCAAGGGACCGACCTAGGTGGCAGCCGGAGGAGGAGGAGGAGGAGGCCCAGGAAGACTCCTATCACTCGGATGAGGAGTACTCTCAATCAAAGGAGTACTCTCAGTTGTAGGGCTATTATGAGCCACAGGGGTACTCTCAGTTCTCGTAGTCGAAATTAGGTAACTAGTCCAAGTACATAATCATGTTTATGCAACCAGAGGGGTCATCTCAGCCTACCTTCGATTGGGCAGCGGAGGGGCACTCAAAACCTACCTTCCAGCTACTACCACCAGAGTCCTTCTCATAGTCCGCTTTCCAGCATGGAGAGTCCCTATAGGATATCGCTCGTAGTAGACCAACTAGGCCAGGACCTACTAGGCCGTGACCGACTATAAGGGTACCACCCAGAGGCTACGCACAACTCCAGAGGGGTAATTAGAGCGGTGGTTATAAGCATTGTTGAACTCATGTATTAGTTGATATTGTACTATATTGCATTGTTTTTTTTATTATATTGTATGAACTTATGTATTAGTGGATAGTTGGATAATCGATGATCAGTTAGTGATTAATGGTAATCGGTGATCAATTTGGTGTAACCTTTTCCCCTCCTTAATTTGAGCTTAGAACCGGTAATGGCAAGATCAAGCTTTCCATCGGCGAAGTTAGAAAATAATTTTTTAAATAGTTTTAAAATTATATTTTAATTTTTGTTTTTTAAATAAATAATTTAAATTATAATTAAAAATATTTTAAGTATAAAATCAAAGTGATTTTTGCAATACCACCTAACATAATTCAAAATATAGATCATGTATTATAAATTTGCGCATAAACATATTTACTATTCAGGTTCGATGAGATTTCTACATGTTGTACTACTATGCTCTATCTCGTGGCATCGACGTACTACAACGAAATATGTGGACGTTACTGACATCCGTGTTTCGCCTTCTAACTTTAGGATGTCCAGGATATCGACGAGTTAAGGTTGGTAATACTAGATTTTCTCTCAGTGCATGGCTTACTAATTCATAAGGACTGCGTATTCCCTCCATTGGAGTGGCATAAGCTAAACGATATATTTTAATATTTAGTTGCGAATGACAAAATTCATAAACATTCTATCTTTTACCATTATATGCACAAATTGCGTGTTGAAATGACAACATATGGTGTTATTTTTCACATGTACACATCTGTGCACCTAGGTGTGTGATCTCTTATATTAATTTTTTATTATCTTGTATCTCCAAAATATCATTGTTGGCATTTAGAAGGTTTAATGTTCTAGTATTTCTATTCGTTTATTAAGTTTTTTCTCAATCTTTGGTACAAGTTGGTTTTGCCACTCGATCAAGACTAGTTTCTCTATATGTTTTTTCGCAAGTTTTATTATTTTATATCTAATCCCATCTAATAACCTTATTATTGGTTTCGTGCACAAAAGGTATAATCCATGAATTGAACGATTCAGTAATGTTAGATGTTACAATTCTATAACGTGAAATATTTGAGTGCGACGTTATCCAAAAATATAATTGGTGTGTCGCATCAGCTCATATAAATTGGTGTGTCGCATAGCCCATATTTGACTGCGACATTATCCAAAAATGTATTTGAGTGTTCTTTTCTAAAAAAAATTTAAATTTTTATTGAAAATGTCGAATAAATTTTTTTGAAGAAAATCACGAAAAATTTGATACTTTTGAAAAATTATAAGAATTAAGTATAACTCTAAGAGAATTTAAAAATCATGCCCATGAATATTTATCTTTAGCTTCGACTATAGAATATGCTACAAAAAAATATCGTTATTTGCATCATACTATATTGCTACAAGCATTATGCCTATAATTTTTTTTTTTAAATGAGTCATCTAATGCAATTATCAGTAACAATCATTTTTAAATCCATCTACACATGATTTACAAGAAATAAAATTTCTTAAAAAAATATTGTTATCATTAACCAAAATATATGCAAAACTATCGGGATTAGTTTTAACAATAGTTTTATAATAATGGTCTAAATTATGATATGCATCTATCTCGCAACTATGTATTTCTTGATTAGTTATTTCTCAGACTTTTCATGTCTTCATGTATGATATAACAACACCATACTCTTAAATCATATCTTTTATTATATTGTTTGGTATATAATACTGATTATTAGCTAATCTATTTTTAATTTAAAAATTTATCCATTAGATGATGATTATGGATAACTCCTTATAATAATTATATTTACTAGTATATGAATGTGAAGTAGATATAGCAACACTAAAAAAATTACCATTACATATTCGTGTTGCATATATAAATACGTCAAGTACATCCATCTACATCATATTTTTACAGTAAATTTTTTTTATTATTATTAACTTTATGTTTTAGCACAAAATTACCCCTAATGAATAAATCTTTCATGACATTTCTAAAATCGAAACTATTTTTATTTGTTTTTTCAAAATACATGTCACAAACATCTATAATTGATAAACCAAAACTAGCATCACCACATTCTAACAATGCATCATTATCTTGTAATACGTTATTTGCAGGTCCTACATTATCATGCTCTTGGGAAGGATTTATCAAAAAATTGCATTCCTCATTTTGAGAAAATGGTGATGAGCCAAGCTCACCATGATGAAAATTAGTTAGTTGGTACTTATTATAATTATTGATAATATTAGTTTGTGGATGTTCAATAAAATGTTTAATATTGCAGGAAATGGCTAGTGCTTATTGCACGACAAATTACCATATATCGTTATCATGTATCTCTACTAAACATAAATTATTTTTACTAATTCTATTGACTGACCTTAATACGAAGCCGGGTGGGAGATCACAAACAGAAGTGACGACACTTTGAACATTAGGTAACGACGTACTATCCAGTTCAAACGCAATGATTCTATTGTTCTCTCCTATATACGTCATTTCTTCAGTATAGCTATCGAACCAACATATTATCGAAATCCGAGATCCCTTATGAAAAAGATGAGAAAAAAATAAAAGCAACTACTTGCTTGGACCTATGAGAGTGAGCCTAAGTAGTTTGCTTTAGGCGTCTTGGATCTATGAATAGAGTAATGAGATTGAGAAATAAGAGAGAGATTGTTGAGAGACATGAGATTGAGAAATAAGAGAATGGGATTGTAGAGAGAACAAATGGTAGTGAGAAATGAGTGTGAGATCGGTTGTATATATAGATAGTTGGTTACTAGTCATTGCTAACTAGCCGTTGGAAGCTATTCGTTGCGAGATAATCGTTGCTAACTAGACGTTGGAAATTATCCGTTATGATCTAGCCATTGGATAGAAAACCAACCTAAAAACCCCTGAACCCTCTTATTCAATATGTGGCCACAAAATTTTAACTAAAAAATAAAACAATAAAACTGTCTGTTAAACGACGGTCAGAAAGTTAAAAATAATGTAACAAAAAAAAAGCTAATTGCCTAAATAATAGGCAACCAATTTTTTTTGAAAAAATAATAATAATAAAACAGTTAGCCCTCCTATTGGCCAAGACAAAAAAAAAAAAACAAAACACTTAGCCCTCCTATTCAATAGGTGTTCAAGACAAAAAAAAAACGCTTGTACAATTAACAACCAAGACCAAGATCTTTTCTCACAAATCCCCATGTTTTGTGCCCTTTAAAAATTTGTTGAAATATAAATTGGATGCTTGAGTTATAATAGATGTTTTTTTTTTAGAATCCCTAGCCTCTCTGAGAATAAGGGGGGGTTCGGCTTAGACCCTTACCAGTTTATTAAGAGAAAAGTAGCATAAAAACAATGCCTAAGAGGCTTCAACACCAAAGGGGCAACCCCCTCTAACACAGGCTAATGCAAATAGCCCATATATCTCAAACAAGAATAGCAATGGTCCCCAAGTCTCAGAACTTCAAAGTTCATGATCTTTCTAATTCACGGATATGGGCTAGGAAACTAGGATCTCGAAGCTTTTCCCTTAACGGAGATGCCGTTAACTGAATCTATATCGATAATGGAGTTATCCTCCAACAAGTTAAAAGGTAGATTCTGCTCCTCCTCATCAAGGATAGACAATTGATCTCGAAGGTTCTGAATGAGAGGAGATGGTTTCTCGTGTCCCATCTTATGAATACCCATGATGGAAGTCGAGCAATTAGAAAGGGTCGATCCACCTGTGCAGGCCGTGGTGGTTGTTGATGCCCGTCTGATTCAAGGGATCTAGATTTGGCTCGAAATGAAGCCCTAACTTCAATCAATTCGGACCCCCGATTAGCCAGTCGAGGGCTACGTCGACGGATGCTCGAAGTGTAGGGAGAGATAGCTGACTTGACAACCCTATCGAATCCCTATTCCACTAGGCCATCATCATGTGAAACTCCGTCACCCAAGGAAGGGACTACCTTAGAAATTGGAATCCCAATGAGGAGGATCTCGGAGCCGGCCTCTTGCGCCCCAAAACCTACACTTCTGCTTGGAAGAGGCTCCCTTCCCTTCTGCAGCCTTCTGCCTAATCCTCAAAGACCGTTCACTGCCATTTGGATTCTTGAAGAACTGCTAAAGCCTGTGGTATCCCTTTGATTCTCCCTCTAAATCTCAATCTCGGACCTCGTCTTTTGAATGGTTTTCTTATAAATAGTCTCTCGCACTTATGTCCTTCTCTGTAAATAGTGTCTTGCACTTCTTGTAAATAGTCTCTTGCACTTTTGTACAGGATGAATCACAAGATTTCTTCAAGAAGCAACAGCTCCGAGAGCTGGCCATGCTGAACAGCACACTCTGTGAAGAAGGGTCGCACACGTCCGGCTCTGTCTCCCCCTTCAACGACAGCTTCTTCGGTCTGAAGAGAGCAAAGACAAGGGTCTAGGGCTGAGAACATCGGTTCGTGGGGCCCTCCTTCCCCGCGCGGGGGGGGGGGCTATGTTCTATTCTTGTCTGAATTAGGGGGTGTTGTGATGCATGCCTCGATCGCTTGCGTGGCATTGGCACGAAGGCGAGTCCCATCTGAAAGTGTGCTCTTTGTACCATTGGGGGAAGGGTAACAGGGGGGTAGTGAGTCACTGTGGGGTTTGCGAATGTATGTGTTGTGGTTAAGTTTATGCCCATATAGCTTTGTAACGGATCATATGGGGGCCTATATAGATCGGTAGGTCGGTTTGTGTATAAGCTGAGGCGAAGATAATGACCCCCCAAACTCAAAGAACAGGCCTTGGTAGGAATTTCCTCTGCTTGCAGGATCTAAATGCTATTTAGCATTTTGGGTAGCCCCAGCCCACGGTTTTTCTTTTGATCTCATCGATCATACTTCCAGGATTGGGTGCTTTGAGATTAGTGCAGGTTGTTCAAGGCCGTCGGATGGCAGAGAAGATCAGGATTGGTTCATGCAGGGCTGATGGAAAGGTTTTAATGCAGAGGGATCACAGCCAAGAGATATAGATGGTAAGTTACCGTAAATCGTTACCATACTAATGCTGGATCAAAGATGGACGATGCAGTCGAACTTGGTGAAGAAGGTTTGGCGGAGGGAGTTCAGGGAGTGGGGATGGAGTCCGGGTTGGAGGGATCGTAGTAGGTGCGGAGGAAAGAAAAGGGGCTCAGAAGATTAATGCAGACGACATCGGAGCAGGAAGAAGGAGTGACTAGCGGTCAGAGGGTCGATCCTCGAGATCCAGCAAGGGGAGTAGACTCCCTATGTCTCTCATCTTTGCTTTTCCTCAATGAATATACGAGTCTCTGACGACGACGGCGGAGTATAGACCTATTAGCTTGTGTAATCTGAAGTACAAATTTATATCATCTCTTCTTACGAGCAGGCCTCGACTGATTATTCATGCTATTATTCTGGAGGCCCAACATGCTTTCATACCGGGAAGACGTATTAGGGATAATATCCTAATGGCCCAAGAGACTCTCCATGCTTTACATATTGCTCCAAAGAGGAAGGCGGCAATGGCTATTAAAGTGGATCTGGATAAAGCATATGACCGGATTCAGTGGGAGTCTTTGGAGGCGATTATGAAGCAAACGGGGTTCCATCTTCAGTGGTGCCGTTGGATTATGCAATGTGTTTCCACACCATCGATATGATTGCTAGTGAACGGGGAGGAGACTCGAGAGGTGTATCCTAGCTGTGGGTTGAGGCAAGGAGATCCGTTGTCGCCTTACCTTTTTATTTTAGTATCGCAGGTGATTGAATGGGAGATGAATCAGAGTATTGAAAGAGGAGACCTTGAGGGGTTTCGAATCCTGGAGGACGTGCAACGGGTGAGCATATTAGCTTATGCTGATCATATATTGTTCTTTGCTCCGACTACTATTATGGACTCTTGGAGTTTGAGAGATGTCTTTGGAAGGGTCCAAAAGCAAACGGGGCTATGTATTAAACCAGCTAAATCGAGCATTAAGTTCTCTCGGACGGTCAAAGTGGGGGTTCAGAAGGGTATTTTGATGGCCTCGATGATGAGGGAGGAATTGGAACTGTGGTGCCACCTAGGTGTTCCGATCAATGACTCGCGGGGTCAAGGTAAACATTTCTAAGGGGGTGGTATGCAAACTTGAGGCAAGACTGGCCGGCTGGAAATCCAGGCTTTTGTCCCAGGCTGGTAGACTGGTCCTTCTGAAATCGGTACTTGCGGCAATGCCGGTGCATATTATGAGAGGGGGGGGAGGGTCTATTAGTGGGGGTTCTTCATCAATTGGATAAGATATGTCAAAATTTCTTTTAGAGACATTCAAAAGGTATAAGATGCCTACATCTCGTTGCTTGGGACGTTATTACCAGACAAAGGTGTAATGGGGGCTTACAAATACAAAGTTTTGTTACTCGACAACTACAACAGGATATTGCAGCTCTTGAGTATGTGGTAAATGGTTCACAGATTGGAGCGTAATGGATCCGAAATCTTCATATGATAGATGTGGATAATTGGGGCGAGTGGCAAGGGAGGAAGGTTTCCAACCGAATGGCTACAACGTTGAACATAGTTCGACTGATTGGACACCGAGAGAGATCGTGGGGGTAGAACTGTGAAAAATATGGACATCTTGCTGTGATCAACTTTTCCAGAAGACGGTTCCAAGTATGAGGGTTTGTGTCCGGCAAGCGGTTTCCTTGTGTTTTCATTTTCTTAAGATAGTAAGTGCTAAAACATCCATGGAGGCAGATCGTGGCATTGGGGAGAGAGAGATCCTATGGACAGATGGATCCTTTAATGGGAGGGAAGAAGTGGGGAGTGGGACCTGGGTAATGGCCTATCATGATGGTAGAGTCAAGGTGGTGGCTGAGTTTCGGTGTCACACTAAGACCCCTCTGCAGGCTGAGCTCTGGGCGCTCAAAAGGGCTTTCGAGGAACTGGCTCATCATCAAAGTAGTAATGTGGTCATCTGCATGGATGCGTTGGGGGCTCGCAAGGCCCTGGTTCTCGGCAAACGTATTAACTCGGATATTTGCCCTATTATTCTTGATTATATGAGGGCTTGACAAGGTTTGTCTGACGTTACGGTGAGGTGGATACCTCGAATAGCTAATAGTGCCGCTAACTGGTTGGCGAAGGAAGCTTGAATACGAGGGTAGGAGGGGTACTGGAATTCTAATTATTCTGATGTAATCCAAGCCTTGGTGTGGGAGGACCTATACGTCATGATGTAATGACCACAATGTCCAGTCTAAAAAAAAAGAAGAAATTGTTGGATCAAGAGTTGTTTGCAAGATGCCTTTTCTCAAAGGGCATTTTTAAATTCATGCCCCAACTAATAAGGTAATGATACAGACGAGCCCTACGTGCAGATTTTCACAGCTGAGGGCGTATTTTTATTTCCTACGGAGATCCAGGAAGCCGATCGCCAATCCGTCTGCATCAGTGGAGAGCTAGTTTGATTATCTATGACTTTGGTTTTTACTTTCTGTCGATCCGACTGACAGATCTTGAGTTATTTATGTTTTTATTTCTGGTTTGGGTAGGTGCGAGCCATGTTCGTATCCGGTTTGAGCCACAGATGCCGAACTGACTCGTTTCTATGTTTGATTTTTAGCCGTAGGATTTTAAGTCGGTTTAGATCTCAATGGATGAGATTCAAAGAGAGTCCAAAAACCCTAGCTGAACACCCCCTCACCCGGCCGGCCCTCGCTTCCCACGAAAAGACCCATACGGGCATGCCTTGGGAAGCGTGCCCACGTTCTCCTCTCTCTCTCTATCCCGCGCGGGTGTCTCTCTCTCTTTCTTTCCTTTTTTTTTTTTTCGTTGTTGTTTCCCTCTCTATAAATCCTACAAACCCTAATTGACGAGGGGACGATGAATATTGAATTGAAACCCTAGAACGAAAAAGCGGGATCGCTTGTTCGACGTTTTATCCGAAGAATCATCTTGCTTCTCGTCTTCTTCTTCCACCCATAAGCTTCTTCCTCGTCGCCACGCCCTCGTCTACGACTTCGCGGAAGATCGACGCGAAGATCATCCATCCTCCAAAGATCAAATCGTCTCGGCTTCTTCACCCTTTTCTTCCGGACCACGCCTCCTCTTCCGCCCCTTCATCTGCAACAACGGAGCCTTTGATAGCGGCCGACATTGACCAAAGCACGGTTTGAATCATCCCTCGATATTTTCATGTGATAAATCTTCCCTTTCAATCCGGCCTATTACTGAATTTAAATTAGGGTTTAAAGTAATTGACTTCTGGAGAATCTCATCCATTAGGTTTTATCGCTTAGATCTACGTTTGTTCTTTGAGACGTTGGCCTTAATATTTGAGATTGTGTTAGCCTTCTTGCTGGAGTTTGCTTATTAAATCTGGAATTAATCATTATCATGTCAGTTTTATTGCTTAGTGAAATTAAATCTGTTTGGGTATGATTGAATGATGGTCCGTGCCGATAGTCTTTGCTGAAATTTGATTCAATACGTGCAGAATTCTATCTTTAAATGTTTTAAATTCAGCACTTGAGTTTCTTTTAAGCATCTGCATCCATCAGGTAATTACCAAAAACTCCCTCGTTTTTCAATATTTGCAGAAAGAGGGGGGGGGGGGTGCTATTTGCACCCCACAAATTACGAGCACTCCCAACGTAACAAATAAAGAAATACCGGATGTGTCCGCAGCATCCTAGGTATGTTGATATGCACCATGAGGCACTCCGTCGACTAGAGGATGCCCTGCTCGTCTTGGTAGATGAGGAGACTCGCTTTCAGACTCAGAGTACTCGTCCTCCTCCACCTGTTCCTAGATCAGACAACGTCCTAGTGTCCGGCTTCTCCGACAAGCTTGTATTTTGTTATTACTGCAAGAAGCCCGGTCACATGAAGCGTGAATGTCCCACACGTTCTCTACGCAACCTCCGCTGGGGTCCGGATGAGAGAGCACCATGCTGGGCTTCTACTTTTCATGATGGTTGGATAGAGCCATGGACATGGTCAGTCCTCCTTCCGTCACTTTGGTGGCGCTGCTGCTACTGTAGAGACTTCGACGTCCTCCACTGCTACCATTGCACCTTCTCAGTCTGAGACGAACCGTCTCCAGCGCCTCGAGGAGCTTCTTCTTCGCCACCTAGCCTTCGTCGGCTCCCCGACTGCTCGCGGCCTGTCGGACACCTCTGGTACTACTGTCCCTTGGATTTTCAATTTGGGTGCTTCCTGTCATCTCACCTATAACTCCACTGTGCTCCTGCCCACATGAAGGTCCGCACTATGGATGGAACTCTCATATCAATTTCGTAGTGTGGATCTATCACTCCTATATCAAGCTCCACTGGTCGCCTGACCCTACACCATGTCCATCATGCTCATCTTCTTAACATTAGATCTTTATCAGTTTTCTCTGTGATTCTGGACTGACTGTCACCTTTACCTCATGTGCTTGTGTTGTGCATGTCACGTACATGATTAGTACCGGTCTTACTATACAAGAGAATTGGGCTTTATGACATAAATCAAATAATACTTATGGCTACGCCTACCTTAAGGGTGCGTTCGTTTTATTTCCACTCACTCACAGAAACAGAAATGATTTCCATTGACTTATATGTCCATTTATTTATTTTCCCTCTCCTTTGTTTTTTTGAGACGAAAGAAATTAAGTGTGGAAAAGATATTTCAATCATTCATTTCCACTTTATGTTCTTTTGGGAGGAAGAAAATTAAGTGAGTAATAGAGAGGAAGTAAATCTATTTTATCAGTTCATTTCCACCTGAATTAAGGAAATGATATTTTCGTACAAATTCGAGATGAAATGAAGTAGGTCGGTTGAGAAGAAATGACGTCAGTGGGTGGATTCATTTCCATCGACTTAAAACGGAAATAACAAATAAAATGGATATAAAAGTCAGCAGGTGGATCCATTGGGTTTTTTTTCAAAGTAGCAATTAAAAATTAATATTATTTTAATAGTCATCTGTCAAAAATAATTTCAAAAGTAGCCAAAAGACAGCCACATGGCGGGAGGGCCCCGTAAAGCGCCCACCAAACTGGTTGACTGTTTTTTTTCCCCCCTTGGCCCTTAAAGTCGGTATGTGGAATATGGTTTAATTTTCATTTACCCTTAATCATTACCATCATTGAGTCTGAGTACGTATGAAAACCATATTTGAAATCCGTTTTCCAAAACCCATATTCCAAATACCGACTTACAATGTGCTCGCTTGTGCTGTAAATCTTGAAAATAGAAATTAAAAACCATATGTGAAATATGGCTTCTAAAACAAATATGTGAAATACCGAGTTCAATGCCGACTTACAAATGTACAGTTATGCTCAGTTGTGTTGTAAATCCTGAAAAATAGAAACTGAAAACCATATGTGAAATATGGTTTCTAAAACACATATGTGAAATGCCGACTTCAATGTTGACTTACAAATGTATAGTTGTGTTTAGTTGTGTTGTAAATCCTGAAAAATAGAAACCGAAAACCATATGTGAAATATGGTTTCTAAAACACATATGTGAAATACCGACTTACAAATGTACAATTGTGCTTAGTTGTGTTGTAAATCCTGAAAAATCGAAATTGAAAACCATATGTGAAATATGGTTTCTAAAACACATATATGAAATACCGAATTCAATGCCGACTTACAAATGTACAGTTGTACTCAGCTGTGTTGTGAATCCTGAAAAATGGAAATTGAAAACCATATGTGAAATAAGGTTTTTAAAACCCATATTCCAAATGCCGCATTCAATGTAAGAACTTAGAGTGAAAACCGTATGTATTTAGTATAACCCAACTGCCTAATGATAACCCTATTCCACATACTGACTTTAAGGGTCAGGGAAAAAAAAAGGCAGCCAACGTGGCGGGTACTTTACGGTGTCTTTTCGCCACGTGGCTGTCTTTTAGCTACTTTTAAAATTATTTTTGGTAGATGACTATTAAAATAATATTTTATTTTTTAAGCTATGTTTTCGTTCAAAAAAACACACCCTAAAAATATATTATATAAAAATATTTTTAATAAAAAATTAAATTAGATAGATAAAAAAAAGTTTTTCATAGGACCCATTGCTCTTCGGTCTCTCTCGCGCGCGCGCGTATGTCTTTCGTTTTACCGCTGAGATGCAACCGCAGTAGCAATCTGTTGGTCGGATCTGAAAGTAACACTGAACGGAGGAGAATAGTTTTAAATCTCCCATTTCTCGTTCAGGCTTCCTTGTGAAACTTCGGCTTATATATAACCAGGCGGGTCTAAAGACGGGTTAGGGTTCTAAGCCGAGCGGAGCTGTTCCTTCGAGCTTCACTTCTTGACCCCCCCCCCCCCCCCCCCCCTCTCTCTTCTCTTCCTCCTCTCTCTCTCTCTCTATCTCCCAAGCTCCAGATCGAGAGACATGGTATTCAGGGATCTCTTCGTCGGCCTTCTGATCGTCCTCTCCGTGTCTTCCACCACCGCCGATTCGATCCACGGTTGCGGCGGATTCGTTGAGGTGAGCTCACGATATTCGCACTCTCCGACGAACTAGATCCTCTTTTTTCCATCGAGATCACTAGTTTTTCACTCGATTTCACTGCCGGGGAGAGTTGAATTGCTTGCTTCTCGTGCCAATGCGCTATGTAATTCTGATATACTTGTGGTTTTGCTAGGCGAGCTCGCCCTTGATCAAATCAAGAAAGTCCTCCGATGCGAAACTGGATTACTCGCACATAGCGGTATGGCCTCACTCCTCGATAATTTATGTTCTTTCGATACATTCTGTTCAAGTAGCTGATTGTTCATGATCGATGATCTGCTGCATGACTACCCTAACTTTAGTTATTAGGCATTTGGGTGGTGGTGTTCTCATTGTGAAACTTACATTCTGAGTAGTATTGTGGCCTATTGCACTCCCTAACTTTAGTTTGTAGGCATTTGGGTGGTGGTGTTCTCATTGTGAAAATGCAGCACCAATTCGCGTTATTTCCTGGTCTTATGATAAATGCCGACGTATTTTTTAAACATGTATGGGGAAAGACCTTCAATGAGTAGGATCCCTGTTGTGAAGAGTCTTTCTGGCTACTAAAGCACGACCTTGGTCGACGTCCGTTGGCAAGAAAAGAAACTAGGTCGAAAGGCTTGTGTTATTCGTTAGCCAACGACGAGGTATCCGAGGCTGGAGAAGGTTGTTCTTGCACTCTTCCACACTTCCTGAATACTTCGACAATATTTCGTGTACCCCGTGAAGGTTATCACCGAGTAGGCGAGTACCCTCTGAAGGCTGTACTGTTCCAACCAGAACGAGCTCGCAGAATGTACAAGTTGGGGATAGAGCTAGATCCACTCGGCCTCAACTCAATCGCTCGAACAGTGGTCAAGGGGTTGACAATGGCAGGCTGTCTATGTGACTTCATCATGGGATACCCCGTGGCATTGGAGGAGGATCTGGAGCTAGTTGAGGAGATACCTAACTGGGCTGAAGCGCCTGACCTCTGAGTTCGAGGCCATTGGGTAGAGATTCTTCGTTGACTGCTCATCCAACTCCAACGGAGTAGGATTGGTGCAGTTTTAGCCACCCTCGACAATACTTGTGGGGGGTTTTTACTTGAACCGGACGGTTCGAGAGGATTGCACAATCTAACAAACCAAAGAGATGACAAAAACAGGGCTTACGTGGAAAAACCCATTCTCAAAGTCGAAGGGGAAAAAACCACGGGTGGGGCGAGAATGCACTAAAGCAATGGTAACAGTTATAATCTCTCACCTTAACCCCAATTACACCCTGAGGACCGGCCACCCAAGATATCGACCTCTGTAGTTTCACTCAAGATACCGACCGCTGCAATCTCGGTTAAGATACCGACCACTGCAACTTCGGTTTAGATACCAACCTCCGTAACCTCGATCTCTCTAGCTCCGTAAATTCCGGAAAGAATCGGGCAGCACCTCGTCCAGAGTTTGGTCCTTTCTGCTGAAGGGGTAGGTCCCTTTTTATAGCCTCGGGTTGACGGTTGGTGCGCGCTCTGTGCGGGACGGGTAGATGACGTGCCTCTGCAAAGTACTCAACCGCCAAGGTAGTGGGGACGTGGCGTGCGGTCGGCTCCCGGTAATTTCGGTCGGGAATCTCGGGAGCGTAGGTAGCACCTCATAACCGCTGTGCATTCGAGATTTCCGGGTTCAGCCGTCGCCCCTTCTCTCCACTCTGATGCGCGGCTGACCACCTTGGGGGAGGGGGAGTTGGGCTCCCCTCTCCCCACTGTTGCGCGGCCGACCCCCTGGGGGGAGAGTTGGACTCCCCCCTTATTCCTTGTTGTGCGGCCGACCACCTGGGGGGGGAGTTGGTCTCCCCACTGTTGCGCGGCCAATCCCCTGAGGGGGGAGAGTTGGACTCCGCCCTCCTTTCTTGTTGCGCGGCCGACCACCGGGGGGGGGGGGGGGGGGAGTTGGGCTCCCCCCTCATTTCTTGTTGCGCGGCCAACCTCCTTGGAGGGGGGGAAGTTTGGCTCCCCCCTCTCCCACTTGTTGCGCGGCCGACCCGTGACGAAGTTACGGCTCTCGGTAACTTCAGGTTCGCCTACTCTTCCGCTTCGCGCATGGCCGACCCATGACGAAGTTGCGGCTCCCGGTAATTTCGTGTTCGCATGCTTCATTTTCGTGCGCGACCTACCCGCGACGAGTTTGCAGCTTCCGGTAACTCCGTGTTCACCTGCTTCATTTTCGTACGCGACCTACCCGCGACGAGTTTGCAGCTCCCGGTAATTTCGCGTTCGCCTGCTTCGTTTTCGTGCGCGACCTACCCGCGACGAGTTTGCAGTTCCCGGTAACTCCGCCTTAGCCTTCTTCATTTTAGTGCGCGACCTACCTGCGACGAAGTTGCGGCCCCCCGGTAGGTAAGTTCGCTCTTATTCACTTTGCGTGTGGCCGATCCGCGACGAAGTTACGGCCTCCGGTAAGTTCGTGACGAATCCTCCTCCGCTTCGTGCATGGCCGACCCGTGACGAAGCTACGGCCACCGGTAAGTTCACGACGAAACCTCCTTCCGGTCCAGTCACCAGGGTACACACAATACTCATGAAGACAAAGAAGCTGGGGTTCTCGTCTACCAATAATGAGGCAAAAGATGAAGTCGCCCTGACTCGATTGGCTATGGTAAAGGTTTTAGGTGTTGAGCAGCTTACAGTTTACAAGGACTAGTAATGCATAGTGAGTCAGATTAGCAGCAAATATAAGGCACTACTTATCTGTCACTGGTCTGGGCACGAATGATTGAGTTCAGATCCATTAACATCATACAACTCCCGAGAGCAGCAAAAAAAGATTTTGACACATTGGCTACCGTTAACTCCTATACTAAGAGTGTAGGAAGCTTGACAGCTGACCATCGAAGTACAACATAGTCTCAACATAATCAAAGCGATTGAAGAAGCGGACATGGAAGAAGGTGATGCCAATATTAAGGGAAGTTGAGTTCGATCTAGTGGTCGTAGCTACCTGGTTGTCAGAAGATCGAAGAGTCTTCTTACAACACCTCGCTAGTGGGGTCATGCCAACAGATCCAGGAGAGGTTCGATTGTTAAGGGAGTGCGTCTCGCGGTACGTTCTTAAAAAAGATGAACTCTATAGAAAGTCGTTCACGGGAGCTACTTAAGGTACTTGGGTCGTGCCAAGGCTAAGTTAATCCCTCGGGAGGTAAATAAAGGCAGTTGTGGAAATCATGCTGGAGGTCGACCTTGGCTCAGAAGATAGTTAGACACAAATCTTATTTTCTTCGAGAAGTAGAAGAATACACCAAAAGATGCATTTAGTGCCAGAAGGATGCACCTCTTATCCACCAGCCACCAAAGAGCTACTGTCTAGTCCATGACCATTCCAATAGTGGGGGATTCGACATCATAGTACACTTCTTGAAGTCAACCAAGTAGGAGTTAGAGTTGTTGCCCTATGCAGTCAAAGGCGCTAAGCGCACCTAGACGCTCCAGGTGAGCCTAGCGCCTAGGGATCGCCAAGGCGGTCCTAGGCGTGCCTAGGGGATTTTCCTGCTTTTTTAGGGATTTTGTCACATACAAGGGTTTTATGTGGTTTTTAACAACTCAACTAGTCAACTCATCAAGTGACTCGTATTTTTAAAGACAAACACTTCTAAATTCATGATAATTGATAAAGTGATGAGTTTAATATGTAATAAAGTCAATCATATCACTCTCCAACATCAATATCATCATCATCTCCGATATAAACATTTATATCATTAGGTCCTCCGCCTTTCTCCTCCCTAGGAAGCTCCTCAACATTTGTAGCAAATTCTTCTTCCTCTTCAATGTCTTCATCATCTTTAAAAAGGAATGTGTGTTAGATCTTTGCTTTCTTCTCCATGTACTTGGCTCTATTGCATCATTAACCCACATTGCTTCTCCAACTTGTTGCCAAGCAAGATCATCTCCTTCACGAACAAATTCTGCAAGTTCTTCAGTTGGAATAATCCAATCATCATTTACATCCACATCTCTCAAAATGATGGAATCCTTAATAATATTATTTCCACTTGCCATCCTTTCTTTAAATGTACGCTCCAACATCTTGTTATATTGAATGAAGACAAGATCATTCAATTTTTCTGTAAAAGACAATTTCACTTCTTCGAATGTAACTGAAATTGCAAACAAAACATAATATAAGTATATAAAATAATTAATGTTATTTATAAATCATAACCATTTATATTTAAATGCGCCTAGGCACGCCTCGCAGTTAAGCGAAAGCGCACAAAGCGCCCACAAAAGCGCGCCTAGGCGGTCTGCGCCATAGTTGTCAAGGCGATGCTAGGCGCCCGGAGGGTGCCTAGGCGCGCATAGGCGTGGCCTTATGTGCATAGGCGTGACCTTATATGTATAGGCATTCTCCAGGCACATGTATATATGTAAAGTCTATACTTGTAGGTATATATGTAATAGGAAGCAATATAACACCTTACTAATATGAAATTGAATATATTATAGTCAAATGCATGCAACACAATGACACATAAATAGTATAAACAAGTAAACAACAAAAGGAACAAATAGAATACAAACACTTGCTAACATAAAATTGAGTATATTCTAATCAAATGCATGCAACACAATGAACACATAGTATAAACAAGTACAACAACAAAATGAACAAATAAGATGGGGGTGGGTTGGGTTTTACTTAAAAAAAAAACAAAAACCATTGCCTAAAACTAGGCGTGCGGCTAGCCTAGGTGCGCCTAGGCCGCCGCTTAGTGAGGTGCGCCTGGGCGCACTGGGGCCTAGCTGTCTCCGGGGGACCTAGTGCGCCTAGGTGCGCACCTTGACAACAATGGTCTGCGCCTAGCCTAGGCGCCTACCATGCCCAGGCGAGGCTGCCCAAGTACGCCTAGCTCCTAGGTGCGCTTTTAACTGCATAGTTGGTGCCTATAGGCTACTTTACCAAATGTTTGGAAGCTAGGGCTGACAATTTTCGACCCGACATGAAATTAGCGGGTCTAGGTTTGGGTTAAACGGGTCAACCCGACTAACCCGTTTAATAAATGGGTCGGGTCCGGGTTTTGGGTCTAGACACGATAGACCCGTTTAAAATTCAACGGGTCATGTCGGATTGGGTTTACCCGCAATCCAATACTATAATATATAGGATAATATAGTACTAGCGGGTCTTATCGGGTCGGGTCGGGTCAACTGAATATACCCGTGTGGTAAACGGGTCTTATCGGCTCTACCCATTTCTAAGCGAGTTGGGTACGGGTTTAGGGTCTAGACACGATTAGTTAAACGGGTCAGGTCTGAGTCTAGGGGTTTTGGACACGATCCGAAACTAGACACAATATGAACCCGACTTGACATGACCCATTGCCACCCCTAGTGGAAGCGGTCCCATTGCAGAAGATAAGAGAAATGGAATTTTGAAACTTCATCTGAAATTGTGCAGTAACATGTTTTTGGTTCTAGAAACCACCAGCCAACTCCAACATAGCTAAACACTACTTATATTGACTGTAGACTCCCTATATATGCTTGGCTGGTGGCTCTTTACACAATTGCACCATCCACTTCCTGCAACTCTAGCATGACCAATTCCGATCAGCGACAAACTCGACCGATGACTCCCTACAACAATCCCAACTTATTGTTCCATCTAGCCGGCATACCTGTTGACCATATCGGCAGATCAATGGAGCTGGCCAAAGAAACTGACCGACCAGAGCAATTGGCTGGCGGGTTGACCTACTCGCTCACATCATGTACGCTCCATCCGGCTTCGAGTGCTAATATGGTCTCAACCTTAACTGATGTGGAAGCCTAGCAACAACGACCTATATCTGAAATATCTACTTCAAGCTCACCAAGCCCACTCAGTTTCATACTCAATCTTCGACTACAAGTGTTCAACTTACTATTCTAGGAACATGGACTGATTTGAGTTAACTCACCACTCGGAAACACTTTTGTATCAGGTCATCTTTGGTTCTAATGATGGTTTCGCTTGACTATGGTGTTCGATTATTCTCCCCTACACAACATGAACCGATTTGCTCCTCCGATCTCAACCTCTAGCTGATGTGCAAGACTGGCGACAACACCCTATACCTGCAACATCTACTCCAGGACACCACGTCCACTCTCGTCTACAAACTCAATCTCCGACTACACAATTTTCGGCTTATTATTCTAGGAACATGGATCGATTTCTCCCAATCGGATACGCTAGTATATTGAGTCATCTCTGGTTCTAAACCCTTGTTTACACTTGACTATTGTGTTCGATTATTCTCCCCTATGGAGCTCTGATTGTTCAGTTGGTGTTGATTAGACATTATAGGGTGATGGGCACAATTTCCGGCCTGATTAAGGTAGATGGCATGCACTCCCCCGTAATGTCGTATTCGGGATTAGGTTCTTGGTATTTTTATAAGTTAGTGGCTTCTTGTGGGACCCACGTAAGGTAAAGAAAGGTAAAAATATTAAGTACCTGGTGTTTTAACACATGTCTTTAACTCAATTCTCAAGTCAAACATATCAATCCACTTGTCAATGCCTTGTTGGTTAATCTAGCTTAATAGATGTAGGTCGTAGTCCTAGTAGTGAATAAGTCCAAGAGTAGTGAACTGCTAGTAGCGGATACTCTTTTATGTTTTTGGCCTACGGACACATGGTGTGTTGACTCGAGAGGCTACAAATCATGTCTGGAACATGTTGCAGATTTGCAGGGTTTCCGTAAACTAGGAAGCTATGGTGGTCTTAGTCTGGTATCAGACGCACATGTTGCGGCATCTTAGTGGCTATGCAGTTAAAGTCGGTAGTCGGCCCCTAGTCAGCCAAGGACTGACTAGGACTAGTCGGGGTTAATTTGGGACTAGTCGGCCAAAACTTATTCTAATCCCTCCCCCCTCCCTAAACATATATGATATATGAACGAGCATAAATGTCAATAAGTATATGATATTAGTTGGTCAATAACAATGCATGCCTTTACACTTCACAGCATGGGTATAAATACATAAGTAACAAAACACAGTTGTATTGACTTTATGCCCATGTCAGAAGACTCAGAACTAAGAATTCATCAGAATATATGTTTGCTGATGTTTAATCTGTGAACAACCCCAATTTTGATTATAGGGTTATATGGATATCAACAAATAAATAATAAATATTTGTTTATGTTTTTATCTCAGATTATCAGGTCCTCAACAGATGATTATAGGAAAGATTCATAGTTGCGACTCAATACTTCGAGGCAATGCAAACAAATCCAAACAAACTTGCTTGCAAAGACTCATTGCTAAAAAAAATTTGCTTGCAGAATGCAGCCTGGGGACTAGTCCCAGTCGCTAGTCGGGGACTAGTCGGGATTCCACTCAACCAAGGTTCGAAATTTCCATTTCGGTCAATATTTCGACCCTCTGGATATGGAAATATTTCGTGGAAATATTTCGACAGTGTGAAAATATTGTGATTTTATAGGAATAGTGGAAATATTGATTTTTTAATGGAATTTTCAGTGAACCTTAGCATAGTTATAATCCAAGTATATATATATACAATTTGGAACACTCAGATAATATTTGTACCCTATCTACGAGTGTAGAGCTTCACAAAGCATGTATTCTGCATTTGAGTCTGTGAGTCTTGTGTAGTTTTGTTTGGTCCTGTTTTGTTCTATGTTTTTAAAATGGTTTTTAATCTTTTTTGTGGATAAAAATGTTTCCAAAATAAAGATTAGTTGATTGTTAAAATAATGCTTCAAACGATTTTGAAAATGAACTTAAAACAAGAAAGTTGTGCAAGTTTGAAGTAGTGCAAAAATTATGCTGAAATTCAAAACACTTGAGTTTTAATAAAGAAAGGTTTTTATACATTCAAAAATTTCTTTGACGGACTATGGTTTTCTAGATGTGCTTGTATTTCTACATCTTGTGGAATTTTTTGAGCTAAAAATGAGTTGATTTAACCACTTTTCTCAACATACAAATTTTATGAAAAACCGAAAAAAACTGTTTTTTCCTATTAAAATTGAAAGTATACTTTTTGATTCACTTGGTTTTTGATTTTTTTGATATTTTTATTTAAATCAAATGGGGGGTATTTTCTTATTTACGTATAATAACTTAAAGTAAATGGAGATGTAAATAAGCTGTTGAGAACAAAACCCCCAGTCCCCTTTTATAACTAGTTAGTCCCAACATTTCGGTGCCAAAATCCCGAAATATCTCGAAATTTCAACGAAATATTGCGATATTTCATGCCGACAAATATATCGTACGAAATATCACGATATATCGCGATATTATCGTGATTTCCATTCCGTTCGATATCGTAATAGGAATTTTGTGGAGAACTTCCAGATCATCTACAAAATCGCGAAGTACATATATTGTGTTTTTGATTATAATCATGCCTCATGTGTACAGTTTACATAGTACTCACGAGTGTCATACACCTTGAATGTGCTATGATATCATGCGGTAGATTTAGGGCTTTCTTTCTGCTGTGTTTATTATGATCTCTGATAATTCCTGTGTAGAATAGACTAGGGATCTTTTTATTTTGGACGTCTGTTCTTCCAGTATCCACCTTTATGGTCATGAATCCATGATCGCATGGACATGTAATAATGCTCTAACATGCTACATAGTGTGTATCATTATCACAACAACCAACTTTATAGAAGCTTTCTTAGAACTTATTGTTTTAGTTGATATTTTGTTGTGAATTTTTTTTTCATAGGTAGAACAACTGTCTTCTCGTGTATTTTATGGACACCGCATCTTTTGATTTAGGTTGAGCTTCGGACAATTGATGGGTTGGTTAAGGACATGACTCACTGCGCTCCAAATGGCTACTACTTCATCCCGGTTTATGACAAGGTACTTGTGTGATTGAAGTGTCTTTTTCTCTTACTACTTATTTTGACATGCCATGCTTGTTACTTCTTTTCAGTTTCAGTAGAGTAAAATTCATGCATCATATGCATTCGAGTCATCATTTAATCTATATATCATTTTGTAAAATTTTCAATATTTTTCAATTCATACTAAAAAATAAAACTTTCCTTTGAGTTCATATTTTTATTTCTTATTCACTTCATGATCTCTTGGTTTATTTACGATTGTGAAATATCTTTTTTTTTGTCATGAAGTTTATAGAACTACATTTCTTTTTCACCAAAATTTATCTTCTTTAAGTTAGAAACCATAATTTTAAGCTAATATCTATGGATCCACTAAATTATGACAACTAAGTATTGAGGCTTTGAATACAATATATTGAGGGATGCAACATGCTTTTGTCTTGTTCGAAAAATGGGCATCTAGTCTTCATGCTCTTGCTCAAAGATATACTTGAGACAACCAACTTTATTATCACCATCTTCCTGTTTTTGTTTCAATGTCTCAATTTATTTCGCATGATTTAGATTTTAGAGTACACTATGGGAAGGTTTAATTAGAGGGTCATCAAATGTAGCTTGCAAAGTAAATGTTCCTAGTTCGTGATTGTTTGGCATGTAAGTTTTTTACAAAAGCCCTCATGGAAATTCTTTTTGTGGGGCTCCCAGATCTTTTCATGGTTTCCCAAAATAACTGTAATGGTCTTGCATGGATCACAATCACCTTTGTTTCGCATTTTGAGTTGATACAGTCTGATAGGTGACATCTAGTTGGGAAACCCTTTGCAGATTTGGGAGCCTTTCTATCGACTTCTCTACTTAATATTTTTGAATGGACTTTGATCTGCGATCCTGACCTCCCTCCCTCATTAATAGCAAAAACAAGTTAGCTTATTTGTGTATGATGCGCTGTTCATATCATCTCTCTCATATTAATATTCAGTTCTCTCTGTTTGACTATTTGATTTTGTCAACAGGGTTCATTTATTGTCAAAGTTAAAGGGCCTGATGGGTGGTCATGGGACCATGATAATGTGAGTTGATGATTGGGCCACTCTCCTAGATACCATATCATTTATTGCATAATCGTACCCCTTATACGCTGTGTGTCCACATACATGGCCTTTGTTCATTAAATATCTTCTTTTGATATGGTGTGACGGTTAACAAATTTGCAGGTTCCTGTAACCGTTGACCATAATGGCTGTAATGCAAACACCGATATCAACTTCAGATTTACTGGGTTTGTGACCTTTGTAACAGTTTTTTTTCCCCTTATTTGTTTATAGAGGAATCTTTGTATCGTTTTGTTCGTTGGAGGCTTATTATTTGGAGATATTTTATTACTGTAGATTCAGGATATCTGGGAAGGTTATGGGAGCTGTTGGTGGAGAGAGCTGTTACTTAAATGATGGAGGGCCTTCCAACGTAAAGGTTGAGCTATTATCACCATCAGATGAACTCATTGCATCTGTGCTGACATCAGCAAAAGGGGAATATTCATTAACAAACATCATTCCAGGTTCGATATGCTAAATGTTTTCTATCTTCTTTTCGCTTCACTATTTATTTAACAGCAATCAAATAAATTTAATTTTCATTATCCATTTAGTAGGTATAGTAGGTTTAACTTTCTGCTACTCTCTATAGGATCTCTTTTGTGAGCCTCATCTTTCTCTTTCCAAGTCCTAAGTAAATTAGGAGTCCAAGTCCTAAATTAATTAGGAGGCCAAGTCATAAATATATTAGGAGTTAAGTCCTAAACATATTAACAGTTGTCTTTTACTTTTGCAAGTTTGTATAAAGGCCCTACATCTCCTCATTATAATCAGTTATTGATGATAAATTTTATGTAGCTCTTTGCTTTAACCCGAGTTGTGATGGCTTGTCTTCCTCGACGTCGAGAGGCCTAGGGAACAATTGGAACGTTTCTCCCATGCTTCTACAGTACCAAACACATCATGAGTTTGGTGTAACTCACCACTGTCAAGCAATACAAAGACGAGCCGATCATCGATTACATTGACCCGTGGAGGAATCTTCCGTCAGCTTTCACGATCGTCTCTCTGAGACGTCAACGACTTAGATGTGCATTCAAAGAATGCACTGAGGTCTTCTTTACATCCTTAAGGGGATCAAGCCACACTCTTTCGAGGATTTGGCGATGCGTACCCATGACATGGAGCTCAGTCTCGCAACTCAAGGAGACTCAAAATCCAAAGAACCCACTCCCAAAGCTGAAAAGAAAGATAAGCCTTAGGGCCCCAAAACGAAACAGGCGAACATAGTCAACATCGCCTCCTCTTTTAAGCCTTTGAAGATAGGTGGAAAGCCTGAGAAGAACAAGACTGAATCACCGTCTCCATAACAAAGGCTTCAGCATAAGATCTTAAAGAACTCGAGGCCAAGGAATGTCCATTCCTGGACTCTGAAGTCTTCACAATGTTTGACCAACTGATGCAGGAGAAGTTGATCGAACTTCCTCTGTCTAAAAGACTAGAGCAAGCTGACCGGGTTGATGGCTCGTTGTTTTGCTAGTACCACCGAGTGGTGAGCCACCCTATTGAGAAATGTTTCATCTTCAAAGAGAAGATCATGTTTCTAGCCAATCAAGGGAAGATTGATAAATGCTTCATCTTCAAATAGAAGATCATGCATCTAGCCAAGCAAGGGAAGATTGAATTGGACACCGGTGACCTCACAGAAGTGAACATTACATCCATTGCCTTTGATACTCTTCTCCCCAGTTCAGGTTCCGAGATCTATGATTCTTCGTCAGAGTCAAAAACACTCAAAAATACCAACAACGGATCTCGAGTGTCTTCTCCTAAGGGGCAACCTCATTATAAGTTGCTCATGATAAAAGAAGTGGGGTCCGTCAATGACGAAGGATCGATTTTAGTCACCTGCAAGCAAGGTACAAAAAATCAAAATATTTCATTATTTTCGCGATATATTTCGGTTTTTCAATTTACCGAAATGCAATATTTCGTGAAATATCGTGATATTTTGCAAAATATGCCTTTTTTTGGGTGGGACGAAATGATGGTGACAATCAATATTTTGAACATTGCCTGCAAGAAAAGATCTCGGCTACCAAGACTACCACCCCAAAATATCTTTGTGTGTCCTATGTTGAGACGAAAAGACAAGAAGGCTAGGGCTGTAACTCGGGCGGATTGGGTCGGGTTAGAGGCTAAACCAAGCCCAACCCAAGTTGTAAACCCCTCAACCCCTAACCCAACCTGACCATTAACCTGCGCTACCCAACCCAAGAAGAACTTTCCAAGCTCGAGTTAAAATGGGATAGCACAAGTTGGTTGGTCGGGTTGGCTTATGCGGGTTCAAATAATACTATTATATCACATGCCTAAAATTTTGAATTTTTAAGAGCAAAAATATCAAGGAAAAAAACCTAGCTATCCTTAACAATAAGTGGTCTCTTACCTCCATCGTTTGATGGTTTGTGGCTTTTTAGGTTGGAATATGCTACATGCATGTCGAGGAACAAGGTTCACAGGACCTATAAGTTACATGTTATCCTCAACTTGAGTTTGGGTTTGGTTGGGTTGTTCGACCTCTCGGCCCGAGTTCAAGACAAATTTATCTCAGGTTGTGTTGGGTTCAACTCGCCCAAGTTGTAGCCCTAAAGAAAACCCATAAAATAAGGAAGTTAAAAAAAAAGAAAACCTTGACGAATACAGTAACCAAGTCTTCTTTCTAGGATTAAGAATAACAATTGGAACAAAGACTCTCGGGACCAATCACTTTAGCAAACTTCATCCCTAAAACTTCCTCAAACAAATCTATTTCCCAAATATGGACAATTGCTGCATGGTGGAAATCCATGAACCCTCCAATTCGAGTGGAGGGTTAAAAAAAGAAGACAAAGAATCATCTACTGATTCACTGGTTGATGAAGACAATATGTGATGCGGACATCTACATCGAGCCGAACTCGCGGCGCTTGTACCAGCACAGGGGGCGCCATATGAGCTTGTGGTTATGATCGGCTAAGCAGAGCCGACCCTAGTTAGTTGCATTTATTTTGTCTTTTAGTATTTCTTGCTTTGAGTTTAGTCCTACCTCGCCTGTCGGCTATTTGGGTTAGTCATTGTAAGCTTATATAAAGGCCCCCCCTTGTTCCTTTGTAGGCACTGAATGAATAATAAAATTTGTTTCCTTTACATGCGTGTTGAGAGAATCCATGGTGAGGCGTGTGAAACCCAAGTCCAAACCCTAGGTGTGTGAAACCCTAGGTTAGAACTAGAGGTGTGAAACCCTAGTCTGTCTTACCTCCCTTTCCACGCCTGCAGCCCCCCCCTTTCCCTGTGCTGCCGCCCGACCCAGACCCGCCCCCTTCTCCCTGTGCTGCCGCCCCAACCTGATCGCCACCTCCCTCTTCCCCGCTACCTTGCCGCCCGACCCGGCCCTGCCCCCTTCTCCCTGTGCGACCGCCCCGACCCGATCGCCACCTCCCTCCTCCCCGCTACCCTGCCGCTCGATCCCAGCCCCCACCCGCAGCCCCATTCCCTCCGCCTCCTCTTCGCCCGCCGACCCACATCCCCACATCACCCCCCCTACCGTTTTCCTCCCGCGCCGACCTAAGCCTAACCCCCACCGCCTCCCTGAGACCGGCCCCCACCTCCTCTCCGCCCGCCGACCCGCGCCCAGGCCCGCTTCCCTCCCTCTGCCTTCCCCTGCCGAGCCTCAGGCCCCGACCCCCTTCCCTCCGCCTCCTCTGTCACGCCAGACCCGAGCCCCGGCCCGATTCCCCCCTCCTCCTCCTGCTGTGCGCCCAACCCCGATCTCGCTCCCACCTCTCAGACTTGAAACCCCCCTCTCTCCTCACCCGTGATCATTGCCCAGACCCGACCCGACCCCACCCTCTTCTCCTCCCCACCGAGCCTTCAGCCGCCACTCGAGCCTGACCCGATTCTAACCCTCCTCCCCGACCCTGTCCCGTCCCGTGCTCAAGCTCATCATGCCTGTATGGTCACACGACTGGATGGTCGACCCGGACGCTGATCACGGGTTCGAGTGAGGATGCTGACGGCTCCCGGATATTTGATCACCATTTTCGGAGTTTTTATTCGATTCGGGTTCCTGAGGCCAAGCGTGATCCTCAGTAGGTACGTCTTCTCCCAATAGGATATTACCGATAATCATGGAACAAAAAATCGATATATTTCGCGAAATATCGCGAAATATATCGGAAAAATGAAACCCCGATACGAAATATCACCTGCAATCTCGAGCATAATTGAAAATGTCAAAATATCGAGCAATTTCGCGAAATATCGCGATATTTCCATGAAATATTTTCATTTCCACGAAATATCGCGATATTTCCACGAAATATTTCCATCTCCACGAAATATCGCGATATTTTATCGAAATTTCGCGAAAATTTCGAAAAATTTCGCGAAATTTATCCGAAATTCTGTGACTGACTGGTTATAAAAGGGGACTGGAGGGCCTGGTTCTCAGCAGCTTATTTACATATAATAACATTTAAGTAAATGTCGTTTTACTTAATTTTTATTTTCTCCATTTACTTTAAGTTATTATATGTAAATAAGCAAATACCCCCCCATTTGGTTTCAATAAAAATATCAAAAAAATCAAAAAACAAAGGAATCAAAAAGTAAACTTTCAATTTTAGTAGGAGAAAACAGTTTTTATGGATTTTTATAAAATCTACATGGTGAGAAAAGTGATTAAATCAACTCCTTTTTAGCTCAAAAAATTCCACAAGATGTAGAAGTACGAGTACATCTATAAAACCATGGTCCGTCTTAGGAAATTTTGAATGTATAAAAACTTTTCTATATAAAAACTCGTTTTTTCAGACTTAGTAAAAAAACAGTGTTTCACATTTCAGCATAATTTTTGCACAATTTCAAATTTGCATAACTTTCTTGTTTTAAGTCCGCTTTCAAAATCGTTTGAAACATTATTTTAACAATCAACTAATCTTTATTTCAAAAATATTGTTATCCAAAAAAAGGATTAAAAAATATTTGAAAAATATATATCAAAACCGAACTAAATAAGATTGCACAACACTCACAGACTTAATACATTGAATACATGTTATGTGAAGCTCTACACCCCTTGATAGGGTACACATATTATGTGAGTGTTCCAAAGTGTGTATCTATACTTGGTTTATGACTATCCGGAGTTTCATTAAAAAATTCCATCAAAAAATCAATATTTCCACCATTTCTATAAAATTGCAATATTTCCACACTGTCGAAATATTTCCACGAAATATTTCCATATCCAGAAGGTCGAAATTTCCACCGAAATGGAGATTTCGAACCTTGCCGATAATTCTATCAATCGTATCTTCAGTATCTTATCTGTGCCGACTGCTGTCCACCATCGCGAGGTTGTGCATCCCCACCTGCCTGTTAAGTTTATTAGTTCTTGATATTGCGGGACGGACTTTTGCCGTTTAATTAAAGCATTGTTTATTTTAATTCTTGGAATCAAGATAGGATTGCTCAATGCTAGTAGTTTTTTTTAAAAATCCATTATTCCCTGCTGATGGCTTGAACGAAATTTCCTACCTGAAACTTTTAAATTATAGTGAAACATTGCTGGTACAATTGAACTACTGATTTCCTGCCCACCTGCATCGTATTGCATCAATATAGCTGCCGACAAAGACATCAATGCTGCCACTTATGATGAGGCTATTCTAGATTTGCCCCTTATAGAGGCATTGCACTTGTCCAAGGATGCACGCATAGTTTTAGCGTCAGCCTTGATTGATCCTTATAATTTCAAAGGAACATTGAAGAAGGATAACACGCTTCGACTTCCTACAATTTCAATATCTTTTTCTCTGACTCAGACCTTCAGCTAGGTTTCCGTTTGCACAATAGGCCTCTTTATGTGTAAGGATCATAGTTTTAAAACTCGGACAATACCAAGTCGTACCGGTCAGTACGACTCGGGTTCGGGCCAAACCGAACCGATACTCCTCCCCGAAACCGAAACTGAAACCTGGGTCGGGTTCTGGTTTTAAATTCCTATTGTAAGCGGGGAAGGTTCGGGGCGTGCCTATTCAAAAATCATAAAAATCAATTCCTAAACCCGCTCCTTTGCCATTCCTGTGAGTATCGTTCGAGTCAGACAAGTATCGATCGATGCGGCTCGGTATTGATCGAGTGGGGCCATATAGGGGGGGCTTGGGTATTGGAGGAAGTTTTATTTACTTTTTCTCCTCAACTAGGCCTATATAAGGGGAACAGAAGAGGGGAGAAGACAAAAAAAAAAGAAATAAGGGAGAAAGAGAGGATAAAAGTGGAGAAGGGAAAAGAAGAATAAGAGAGAATGAGAGGAAAGAAGGGAGAAAGCAGAGAGGAGAAAAAGAGCAGGAAGAAGTGAGGAGAGAAAAGAAAAGAAGAAAGAGGAGAGAAGAAAGAGAAGAGAGGAATGAAGAGATAAGGGAGAAAAGAGGAGAGAAGAGTGAAAAGAAGGACGACATGTCGAGTTCATCTAGAATGCTTAATTATTGCAGGAAGTTGTTCCGCTGTTGCAACTCCGACACCATCGAAGTGATCGAGTGTGCCATTCTTGACGCCGCAATCGATTGTTCAAAAAGCTTGAGAGCAAGGTGGATCAAATTGTCGTGAAGCTCTACACTGAAAAAGATCATACTCAGCAGAAAGTGGACCCCCTTGCTGTTACTCAACAAAACGTAAAGCCTCCCATTCCTACTCAGCAGAAAGTAATCCCCCATTTCTCCTACTTAGCAGAATGTGATGCCCCTCCCTCCTATATAGCAAAAAGTGATCCTCATCTCTTCTACTCAGCATAACGTGAAGCCCCCCTTTCATACTCATCTCTTCTACTCAGCATAACGTGAAGCCCCCCATTCATACTCAGTAGAAAATAACCCCTCCCTCTTACTCAGCAGAACGTGATGCCCCCTCCTACGCAGAAAGTGACCCCCCTTCCTCCTACTAAGCATAACGTGAAACCCCCATTCCTACTCAGCATAAAGTAACCCTCCTCCCTCCTACTCAACATACCGTCAAGTCATCCCTCCTACGGGGTAGAAAGTGACAACCCCCCTCCCCCCTTCTCAACAGAACATGAATAAATTTGAAAATTTGTTCCTTCGGGCAAAGCTAAAGACCGCGCAGAGAAAACTTCATGAAATTTACCTAAAGGCATATGCGGCTAAGAAACAACGGACTTTATATGTATTGGAGCTGCATGATATTCCGAAGAAGGCCCATATTAAAAGATGTCTTGTTCAGATTCAGAATTCTAAATGCAACATTAGGGGCAAAATTCTAAAAGCAATATTAGGAGCTAACAAAAGAACTACGCTAGCCTCCTTGCAGTCCACAACTATAGTCTGTACAGACTGTATTGAGTACTAATGCATGTGTCTAGGCTAATATAGCCTGCAGAACGAAGAGGGATCCTTCTGCCTTCAGTCTTCACCTTCTTCCAAGAATATGATAAAGATGTTTTATTCTTCTACTGTTGATGCTGCACCTGCACCACAAGATGCTCTCTCGTCAGTCTTCACTTGACGGTGATTCGGTGGAGTAGTATTTATGTAGGACTTGCATCAGTTGATGCTGCACTTGCACCATATATGGCCCAATTACGTTATATATTGTGAGAATTGAAAAAGCTTTTATCTGGGACTTGCACCAATAATCACTACCAATGTTAAGCTTGGTTCTGCTTCCAATGATCTTCATTCATAGCATGGAGTGATCAGCTAATATTGGTGTCTTCTTTTATTCTATACTGATATTTGTCTGCCATTTCTAGAAATGTGAGTGTTTTGTCTCAGTGGATGACTTGGAACTAATAAAATTTGAACGTTTAGCTTTTCCCTTTTTTGGTGCAGGGAATTACAAATTGGGCACTTCACATCCGAGTTTAAGAATTGAAGTTAGAGGTTCATCAGAGGTTTGAGATTTTCTTCTGCATTTTCTTGTCAGAAACACATCTGCAAATTACTTATGCGCATGTATTCTTTGACTTCCCCATGTAGGTGGATTTAGGCTTTGGAAATGCTGTGGTAGATGATATCTTCTTTGTAACTGGATATGATCTTCATGGTTTTGTAGTTGCTCAGGTAATGTGGCAACCTCAAGTTTACAAACATGAATATGCTAATGTCTTTCTTGTAACAATTGCTACAGTTTGGCATAATTAACTTTGAGGTAATGTTAAAATTTGAATCATTGAGATGATACAGGAAGTCAAACATAATTTTATTAAATGATTTTGAGATTTATGCTTGATAAACCTAGTTGCCACATATTGTAATTGGTTAGCATTTAGAGGACATCTTTTAAGATTCCCGCTGCATTGATTTAGTCACATGCAATGAAGGCTGCTAGGCTATATGAAAAGATGGTACGTGGGTTTGTGAAATTTCTTTGAAGTCTGTTCGGCACTCATGTCTACATTCAAACTGCTAAAGGTGTCATAGAGTAGGCATGATACCCACAAATCAGTAGTCTTCTTAGTCTTAGGATGCATTGACAGTATATGAAAGATATTTGGATTTCTCAGCTGATTTGTTTCTTTTCCTTCTTGTTTTCATTCCATTGCTTGAGATATAGCAATGCCCAATGGTGATATTAAAGCTTATGCTAAATTGGTTCATTTGAAATGCGTGTAGTTTCAAATATCAAGGACTGTCAAAGATGTATCAGTAGCTGTTCCAATTATAGAGTGTTAGACAAATTTGTATAGATAGATGTAATACACTATTCATTTGTATAGGAGCCTCATATGAGGCAAGTCACGTAACTCTATATATTTGGCCCATTGGGTCCCTAATTAGAGTAGGTTCATTCTCTGCAAACCCTTGCCTCTTTTCCCTCTCTCTCCTAGGGTTGTAAAATGGTATCAAAGCTTTGATCTCGCAACGCTCTTTGTTTAGCGTCTCTCCCTCTCGCCCGTCGGTCTCGAGTCCAGCCTCCTCTGCCCGTCGCCTCTTGAGCCGATCTCTCTCTCTCTCTCTCTCTCTCTCTCTCTCTCCCTCTTGGTTCTATCTCTGCATCGGCCTTCTTTGCCCGCCGTTTTCAGCCCATGCTCGTTTGTCGCATGGCCTCCACGTCAAATCCAATGCCAGATCCCGCGTCCAGCCTAGTTTCCGTGTAAGATCCTGCGCCCGACCTCCGCGTTAGACCCCGCTCGGCCTCAAGTCAGCCGCTCGGCCTCAGCAACGTGCCCATACTTGTGCCTTTATGACGCACCCATGCTTCCACGCCAGATCTTACGCGGTTCTGCACCTACCCTCTGCGAAGCACTCATCTTTCCTGCTCCGGTTAGATCCCGCACCTGGTTGTCCGTCGTGACGCACTAGTGCCTTATCTGCTGGTCCGGTCCCGAGCCGGTCGCGCTCCGATGCTGCTTGGTCCTATTTTCGCTCTCTGCGCTTGATACCTCCTTGCCTAGTTGGATAATACGGCCATTACTCCGTTTGAGTACTTCAAGGACTTCTTCCCTACCTCGACGAAGTTTCCTCTCGCCACGACCAGTGATTGGACAGTTTCGTCCGCCATTGTCCGGAGCGCCCTCACCGGCTGCGATCTATTGGCGCACATTGATTGCTCGACACCGGCTCCTTCCTCTATTGAGAGGTCACGTGTCTAGGAGTGGTAGTGGGTCGGGTCGGGTTGATACATAGGTATAAGGGCAAAACCAAGGTTTGTAGTTTCGGTTTTGGTCCGCCCACTGAGAATCCGTTTCGGTCGGTTTCGGAGTTTCGATGGTTTCGGTTTTATTTTTTAAATTTAAAATAATTACAAAATATAAAATAATTTAAAATAATTACATCGGTACCCACTTCATAGTGGTATTGTTTTTAAAAGAGCGTGGTTTTTGGTTTACCCCTATTTTTTGTCAAAAAGTTAAAAAATCATGATTCTGAATTTTGGCCAAGTCTGGAGGAAAAAAAAGTTCTTGTGAAAGAATTTTTTAATAGATTCAAAATATTTTACCGGACTTTGGGTTTTTAAGTTAATCTTATACTTCTAGATTTTTGAGATTTTTTCGGTCCAAAATACTGTGGGTTTTTTTTCACTGAATTTTCTTTTTTAGCCAAAAGCTGTAAAGTCTGATTTTGTATAGGAACTGAAAAATTACATTTTGATTTCTTTGGATTTTGATTGTTCTGATATTTTTGTTAAATCTAAATGTGGGGTATTTGCTTATTTACATAAAATAACTTAAAGTAAATGGAGAACATAAAGATCATTTACTTAAATATTTTTTTATGTAAATATTTCTGCCAAGCTGTCATGCTGAAATACACCTTTTCCTGAACCCAGTCCTGCTTTTACTGAGTGTTGAGTTCCGAAACCTGAAACTGGAGGTTTCGGGGCCGGTTCCAACTGAAACTGATCCGAAACGGATCGGTTTCGGTCGAAACTCCAAACCTTGGGCAAAACACTTAACCCATTTAATAAACTGGTCAAAAACTTAAACGGTTAAACCCAAACCCGACTCGCCTAATAAACAAGTTGACTCGATCTGACCCGTTTAATAAATGGGTCGGGCCGGCTCGGCTCGGCTCAATAGAACCCATATAAAATGCTTGTGCTTGATAGGGTTGGGTCGGATTTGATCGGGTTGCATCGGGTTTGATCGGGTTAGGTCAGGTTAGATCGGGTCGGGTAGAAACGACCCATTTGGTAAACGGCTCAAGTCGGGCCAATCGGGTTATAAGTACAAACCCAAACCCGACCTGTTTAATAAACGGGTCAGTCGAGTCAACCCGTTACTAACCCGAACCCTTTTAGGTCAAACCCAAATCGGTAACTTCGGGTTGGGTCGAGGATTGCCACCCCTACGTGTCACCTCATCGACCTCTGATTTCACCTCCGACACTGCATACTCCGTTTGGTGGAAGCGGGATCGATGTCTCTGTGCCTACCTCCTCTCCTTGTTGATTGCTCCCTCCGTGCTGATCTTGTCGACTTCGCCACGACAGGCAAGCCTTGGGCGCATCTCACTAAGTAGTTTATCGAGACGAGTATGGATCCATGTGTATCAACTTCACAGGTTACCCAGCAGGGTGAGTGGACTCAGTGGACGATTCATTAGTTTCACTCTCTCTCTCCTATTGCTGATCTCGTGGCTAAGGAGACCTGTTTGCGCACTGTGGCTACTTGATGGTCTCCTCGGTCCTCCAGCTTTGAGGGTGTCCTCGCAACCGCTCCTCGGTCCACCAATGTTGCTCGTCCCCGACCCATGTGCGCTCACTGCTAGAAGCCAGAACGCCTGATCGATTCTTGTTGGGTGCTTCATCCAGAGAAGCGCCAAGAACCATGTGGCCGTAGTCGCTATGTTTGTCTTATTGCGACCTCCATCAACGCCACCCCTGCTCCGGGCATCTAAGTGGCAACTCCTCTACTAGACCGCCTACAGCTCCTCGCAATCAACTTCTTATGCAGCAGTCTACCGTAGCTCCTTGTCCGGCCTCTCGATCATGTCTGCCACTACAGGTAAATCTACCATGTGGATCATGGACTCTGAGGTCTCCCATTACATGACTTCAGACCACATCGTTCTTTCGGCCATCTTTTTAACACCTTGCATCCCTTTGATCCATGCCGCAGATGGTTCATTATTGACCATCTCGCGGTCTGGGCCTTTCACCACCATCTCAGACACCACAAGACGCCTCTTTACCTTTTGTTCTCCATGCCCTTCAGCTCTTCATGAATCTCATTTCTATTTGTAGTCTCTGTGATCATCCATATAGGAATCGGAATTTGTTCTCCAAAATTGTTATAATCTTCCTCAACCTTTGTTCTATTTCCCTTTCCCATAATTTCATGTTGTGACTCATAAGCTTTCCATGATTATTTGAGAAATTTTGTCACTTATTCTCACGAAAAGTTATGTTAATCTTTCTCCAATCATTTGATATCATTCTTCTTTTAAAGATTTTATTAAAGGGCAAATTCCACTTTGACCCCTTGAGGTTTGTGCTTATTGCACTCCCCCCTCGGTTTTTGAAATTACACTATGCCCCTCTGCTTTACTGTCTGGTTCAGATTCCCCATAAACATCTGTTGATCGTTTGATATCACAAGATGTTAAGTTTTGAAGACCATTTTACCCGTATATTATGCAAAAATTAGGAAGTGCCTTCATTAGTATTTTTTGACTACCGATGTTGTGCTTATTTCATATATCCCTGTATACATCCTCCACATAAAGCTAAGGACATTTTGTCTTTAGACAAGACCTTGTTTTTCTTAAGTAGACTGTTTTGACAAATAAAAAAATCAATTTGAGTTGAGGATATTTTTGAGTTTGTTCTGTTAACGTCGTTCCGTCAACCCAATTGACTGGGGGTCAACTCAGTGGGGAATATGTAATAATCATAAACCTCAAGGGGTCAAAGTATAATTTATGCTTTATTAAATCGGTTGACCAAATTTGTGGGGTTCCTACTAAGAATTTGCAAACTTCAGTTGGTATCCCATCGTGCCAAATGCTTTACCCTTCTGCAATTGTTTCAAAGCCACCTCCACTTCAGTTATTTTGGTTGGGCAATTGTAATTGTATTTGTGCCAACTCCTTGTGGTTTTTCTGATTACAATCCTCCAGTAGAGTTCTCATTTAGTAATGTATGAAATTAGCCTTCCACCTCTCTTTAATCTTGTATCCTTCTCCAAGATAGTTTTCCCTCACTTTTGATGCACCTAATTTGATCTAGCATTCGTTTCCATCACCCTAGCTAATTAGTATGTTTCTGATCTATTTTGATGCTTAGTTTATCATACAATATAAGTCATCTAAAGTTGAGATTGGTTTTTCTGATTACAATCCTCTAATAGAGTTCTCTTCTCATTCAGTAATTTATAAAATTAGCCTTCTGTCTCTCTTTAATCTCGTATCCTTCTCCAAGATACTTTTCCCTCACTCTTGATACACCTAACTTGATATATATTACTAGCTTTCATTTCCCTTAACCTAGCTAATTTGTATATTTCTTACCTTTTTTGTGTCTAGCTTATCATACAAGATAAGTCATCTAAAGTTGACAAGTACTAACTAGCTTCTTAACATCCTCCTTAACTTTTTAATAACTTTCCAAGTCAATGTAATTTGTTTTTTGCCATTCCTCAAGGCATGTCCACTTTTCCTTGTTTGCCTTTTGTATCTCATCATCAGATCACCGGGTTTCTTTATGTCATTTACCTATATTAGCAATCCTTATGATATAATTTTCCATCCGACCCAATATCATATTGGTGTAATTTTCAAGATCCAATTCCTCTCATTTACTAATTCATCTTTGAAATATGTCCTATAACGTTGTCATGTGCGATTGGATATGCGCATATGCGGCCGCGCATAAAATCTCAGGTTTTGTGTTTGTATGTGCGGCCACTGCACAAAAGCCACTTGTGTTCATTTTCAGAAGTTCTTATGCGGTCGCACAAGTTACTCACTTGTGTTCATTTTCAGAAGTTCTTATGCGGTCGCACAAGTTACTGTGCTACCGCACAATTGCCTATGCACCGCAGAACCCAATGACTAGTTGTTTAACGTTGGAGTTATGTGGTCACACATTGTATTGTGTGGCCGCGCAAGACTCCCACATATAGTTTTCCTTTCCAACACTTCGTATCCATAGGTACCAAGTTTGGCTAAAGTAAAGCTCCAAAAAAATTGAAAATGTTATAAAAAATTGAAGTAAAAGGGTAAAAATCAGGGAAAGGTTGGGTTTCAAATTTAATTGGCTTGGGATAATTTCAGAAAAATTTTCCAATTCAATACCTAAATCATAAAGCCTAGGTCATCTATACTATATACTAAAATGGAAGCCTCTCTCCCGTGTTGTGACACGTGGACGTCTTTTAAAGAGCTAGAATTCTTCTTCCATGTGTGAACGTGGCTCTCTTTTAAATCCATTTAAAAACCTACCATAAATATGATAAAATTTTATTCAATGGTAGTAGTTAATGATCATTTGATGTTCATCTCTCTCTTTCTCTCTCTCTAACAAGTGAATCACACTCACTTCAGATTTCACACTTCTTCGAACAGTTGTGATGTCGTCTTTGTCAAATGGCGTGGATCAAGCATATTCGGGCATTGCCCGAGTTTCTTACTAGTATATTCCTAAATTGGAAATGATATGGTCACCAAATCAGTTACTTAAATATGTCATCACAAATTCCCAAATAAAATCTCAAATTCTTAACCCTAGATTATAAAGCGTAAATCAAATTGAAAACCGATATCATAGAACCTAAACTGAAAACATAAATTGAAATAGGCGGGGCAATAGTCTCACTTTGAAGCTTGAAAGTGGAGTAGAGGAGGATATAAAGCACTGCAGGATCATAGTGGCACAAGATCGTGATGGAAAACTATGGTTCTTCCCATCTTGAATTGTCTTAAATTGTGTGAAATTACTAAAGTCACTGATTAAACTTCGTTGTGTGAAAGTTTCCCATCTTGAATTGTTGTTGGGTTTTAGTCAAGTTTTTGTTCCATTTTGGCGGTTGATCGAGTCTATTGAGCATACTTGAAATTTTGGTCTGCTTCTTTGTCAGATCCCATTTTGTGAGACTAAATCGTACCCAGTTTGAATCGGGTTCAAAACCAGTGTTAGTCAAACCGGGTCCAAATTAGGGTCATGTTTGAGTCTAATGAGTGGAGCCTGATATATATATATATATATATATATATATATATATATATATATATATATATATATATATATATATATATATATATATATATATATATATATATATATATATATATATATATATATATATATATATATATATAGGAAACAAGAAATGAGCAGCCAGCCTATTTCCATCGAAATTGGCTAGCGACTCATTTTCCACCTAAAGTTTTTCTTTTTTAATTTTTTTTTTATGGATCATTTATCTATGGTTAGATGATCATCCTCATAAAAAATCATTAAATTTGAAAACCCTTAGGGGGGTCAAATATGTAGATGGTTTATAACCGTCTATTTCACACTTTATTAGGAAATGTTTATTTGAACCCCCTAGAGGTTTTCAAATTTGATGATTTTTTGCGAGGATGATCATCTAAACATAGATAGATGATCCACAAAATAAGAAAAACCTTTAAGTGGGAAATAAGCCGCAAGCCAATTTCGGCGAAAATAGGGTGGCAGCTCATATCCCGTATCCTCTCTCTCCCTCTCTCTTTGTATATATATATATATATATATATGGGTCAGGATCGGATGACCCAGCAAATTTTGACCCATTAATAACCCAGCACCTTTTGAGGCACTTAGAGGTTATAGAATGGGCTGATTTTTTGTAGGGATGCTGTCTATGGTATGTTGATCATCCTCACAAAAAATCAGCCCATTCTAAAACCTCTAGGTGCATCAAATGCGCACTTCAAATCAACAATTTTTGACTGTCAATTTTAACCGTTGATTTGAAGAGCACCCTTTGATGCACCTAGAGGTTTTAGAATGGGCTGATTTTTTGTGAGGATGATCAACATATCATAGACAACATCCCTACAAAAATCAGCCCATTCTAAAACCTCTAGGTGCCTCAAAGGGTGCTGGGTTATTAATGGGTCAAAATTTTGATGGGTCATCCGATCCTGACCCTATATATATATATATATATATATATATATATATATATATATATATATATATATATATATATATATATATATATATATGGGTCAGGATCGGATGACCCAGCAAAATTTGACCCAGCAAATAACCCAGCACCTTTTGAGGCACCTAGAGGTTTTAGAATGGGCTGATTTTTTGTAGACATGTTGTCTATGATATGTTGATCATCCTCACAAAAAATCAGTCCATTCTAAAACCTCTATGTGCATCAAATGAGATCTTCAAATCAACGGTTAAAATTGACAATCAAAAACCGTTGATTTGAAGAGCGCATTTGATGCACCTAGAGGTTTTAGAATGGGCTGATTTTTTGTGAGGATGATCAACATACCATAGACGACATGTCTACAAAAAATCAGCCCATTCTATAACCTCTAAGTGCATCAAAGGGTGCTGGGTTATTAATGGGTCAAAATTTGCTGGGTCATCCGATCCTGACCTTATATATATATATATATATATATATATATATATATATATATATATATATATATATATATATATATATATATATATATATATATATATATATATATATATATATATATATATATATATATATATATATGGGACGGGGAGCCTGGACCTCAGGTGCAGCGTTGATGCTCACCGGTCTCTGCATGGCTGCCACGTGTCCCCTGTGTGTAACGTTGCGCTGTGCGCTGCCCCCTGAAAGTGCACTGCGAACCCCTGGCCGTCCGATCGGCGTGAATCAAACGGTACAAATCTTTTCCGCCCCGGTTAAAAGGTGTAGCCGTTCGAACATCCGATTGAATGGATGATATCCGTGGGAAACATTCGAATAGGACAAAAAGTAATCATGATTCTTTTTTCCTATTCGATTGTTTCCCACGGATCTCATTCGTTCGATCGAATGATCGAACGACTACACCTTTTAACCGGAGCGGAAAGGATTTGTGCCGTTCGATCGAATGATCGAACGGATGATATCCGTGGTAAACAATCGAATTGGATAAAGTAATCATGATTACTTTTTGTCCTATTCGATTGTTTCCCACGGATCTCATCTGTTCGATCGGATGATCGAACGGTTACACCTTTTAACCGGGCGGAAAGGATTTGTACCGTTTGATTCACGCCGATCGGACGGCCGGGGGTTCGCAGTGCACTTTCGGTGGGCAGCCGCACAGTGCAACGTAACACACGGGAGACATGTGGCAGCCATGCAGAGACCGGTGCAGCATCAACGCTGCACCTGAGGTCCAGGCTCCCCGTCCCCATATATATATATATATATATATATATATATATATATATATATATATATATATATATATATATATATATATATATAGGCGTGTTAGGATGTGGCGTGCGACGCACCACAGCAGTGCATCAGACGGCTGCGGTGCGACACCGCACGCCGCATTTTATCATTTCTCTCTCTCTCTCTCTCTCTCTATATATATATATATATATATATATTTTTTTTTTTTTTTGAGAATTCCTCCCCGAGATGGAGAGGATGGGGTTGAGCATACCCCAAGCTTTATTAGAATAATAAAAGGGAGCTACAAAAGACTAAGAATATATATATATATATATATATATATATATATATATATATATATATATATATATATATATATATATATATATATATATATATATATATATATATATTGGTTTTGTTTAACCGGGTCTTGTAGAATCTAGGGTCTAGCTTTAAAACATGTTCTAGATTCCAAATCTAGGCGTGTATATTTTGCATTTGGTTGGGTCAAATTGTCCTGGTTTCTAGCAGGACTTGGGTCTACTAGACCCATTACTGCCCCTATCAATAGTAGCAATAAGAAATCAGATGGAACAAAATAGACGTGTATTTGGACACCATTTTAGTATCTCCAAATAAGTGAAATAGGACTAATTCAGTATATTTCTATAAGAAGAATAAGGCATACAAAAAATAGAAACAAGAGAATTTTGATGTGAATGATGCTGCACAAATCCATCTATTTACTTATTTAGTCACCATAGCATGACTCCTTTTGAAGCAAATATCCTGATTTTAAAAGAAATAGTACTTAGAGTAAAATAAACATGAATCCTGAGCCATCATGTAGGTTTCAAACCATTGCACCATTTGACTCAGAATTGCTTCAACAATTTCTATGATTGAAATAGATGTTGGTTATAGTAAGAAATGATCATTATATCACCAATATGTTTGGTGCATTTTCTTGGATCTAATCAGTACTCGTTGAAACACTTAAAAGGTTTGCTCCTCTCAATTTGTGTCGACTAAAATTTCAAAACACTTTATTGTGACAGGGAAATCCAATATTAGGAGTTCACATATATCTATATTCAAACGATGTGATAGAGGTGCATTGCCCCCAAGGGATTGGTAATGCTCCAAGGCAGAAAAGTACTCTTTGCCATGCCATATCTGATGCAAATGGAAAGTTCACGTTTAGTTCGATTCCTTGCGGTAAGTCTCTAAGATGTCTTAATTTCGTCATTCAAAATTTTCTTGTGTGCCTAATATGCATTTATCTTTTTTTGTATCATGGTTGACCTTGTATAGTCTTACGATATTTCTCTTTGATAGTTGTGCATCATCCCATAGACCTTTGCTTAGTAACATGAATCAAGACCATACTTGTTGTAGGTATGTTTTGCTTAGTTTTTGTCTGCCATGGTGCTTCACAACTTAGTTTATGTATGATGATGAACCTTTTATAGTCTTACAATTTTCCTCTTTGATAGTTATGTGTCATCTCATAGACCTTTGTTCACTAACATGACATGAATAAATACCACACTTATTGGAGGCAAATTTTACTTAGTGTTTGTCTACCATGATGCCAAAATTTGATTGTTCGATGGTGGTATTCCAATTTGAATGTTTTTCTTGTAGTTACTATGGATGTTAACTTGTAAATTTAAGTTCTTTTCAGTTTCAAGCTGGCAGGGTCAATCATTGTTTGTCTCAACCTGCTATCAGTTTCGCAAATGATTGGGGGAGAAAAAAATTCAAGGGGGAGTTGGCGATAAGCCCTTTATAGAGGATGCTTTTAACCACTAGTCCCGACAATAGTTTCGTTTGAGCTAAGACGTAGCCCGAAAAGACACATGTACAATAAACCCCTGTTGACCTGGTCAATCCCTATCATATGACTAAAATACCCCTATCATTACCTCTATGGCTCTATGTACTAACTGAATTTATAATCCGCTAGACCCAATTTACACTCTGCAGTTGCTATAGTGATTTCACTGTAGCAATAATATTTCTGGAGTATAAATTTGAGTGCTACAATGAAATCACTGTAGCTACTACAGTGATTTCACTGTAATACCCGAATTTATACTCCATATACAATTATACTCCATTATTCGGAATTGATATCACTGTTGCTTTAGATCTGATGTATAAATTCAGTTGTATGTAGAGTATAAATTCGGGTGCTTCAGTGAAATCACTGTAGCACCTGAATTTATACTTCAAAATATTGCTTCTGTAGCAGCTACAGTGTTTTTGGTCTACTATTTGGCATCCACTATACAACGTTTTAAAAAAAACCCATGCATCAGGTTCTACATGGACAGTTAGAGGGGCAAAATGGACATTTAGAAAAATTTGAGTGGGAGGGAATTAATGTACTAAGAAACAGTTAGAGGGGTTTATCAAACTACATGTTACTTAGAGGGACCTTAGATTAATAACCCCAAAATTCAATGACTACAACTATTCATGGTACAAAGAATCTAGTGCTTGTTGACATGGGAATACATGGTACCCGTATAGTCGTGTTTGGATTTTTTTTGATGAGCCAACATGTATTCTCATGTCAACAAGCACTAGATTATTTGGACACCATATCAGGCTCTTCAAACATTTGTTGCAAAATGATATATTTCAAAGGTTATGTATTGTGGAGAACCCGACACTATCTTGGAGACTGTCCATTGAAGACAGATTTTGCCTTAAATATAACTCTGTGCCAGTGCCATCTTATTAAACTGTTCTTTCATAGACTAATATTTAAAGCATAAATATTTCCAGAATTCCTTTATCACTTAGTATTGTAATTATGTTTCGGACAACCGCTAGATGTGTTAGTTGAGTAAAATTATTCACGTTATGGTTGAAACCCATCTCATAAGATATTTAAATTGAGGAATACAAAAATTAGACATTGGTGTAAATTTTAAGGAAATCTTTCATATAAAATTCTAGATGTGTTAATTGAGTAAAATAAGTCACGAAATGGTTGAAACATACCTCATAAGAATTTTATTTTTGTTGTATATTAAATATTTAATTATTATTATTATTTTTTTAAATTTTAAAGCAATTATAACCCGAATCCTATTTTTAGGCTCTTGCCATTTCGACTACTATCCAAGTGTTAGATTCCGATACCTGTGTTCTTATGCTGGTAACACAGTTGTGGAGTTATTTAAATTTTCTTACAAACCAAATATTTCCCCTCTTTGCATCACAGTCTGTCTCTTGCCTAATCATTTAAAGTAAGTGGAAGATATGATGCAAGCATTATAGTCAAGTAATGATCCAATTGATAAATCTGAGTTTTGATGGCTGAAGACGTATTTAGTCTCTATTCCCCCCTTCTCTGAAGTGGTTACTGGATAAGTAAATATCCCATTATAAGAAGTTATTGGTACCTTCTTATAGTGGGCTTTCATTTTTGATTGGTGTTTCTCTCCCCCCCTGTGGATATCTGTTCAAATCCTTTCTGGGTTTTTTTAGGTTTCTTTTATGTTCGGTTCCTTGGTGTCCTTTTTATTCTTGTATCATTGTACAGCCCTCTGATTGAGGAAGTTAGCTTCTTGATTGTTTTGGGATGCAGTTGAGGCTTTATGCCCCCTTTTGGAATTATACACTGCACTTCCTAACAATAATCATAGAGGTAAGCAACATTATCATAACCATAGGCAACATGTTTTGGCCCATATATTTGAGGCCGGCTTTACAGATCCTGCTTCTATATCGACGGGATGAGGCTTGTTGGTTAATGTTTACAGATCCTATTCCTTTATTGGTTCTTATCCTAGATGATGTGCATGGGATGCTGTCTTTAATTCCTGTTTTAGTACTTTCATGTTCGATACATGTCTTCTTTGGTCAACTTTTTTCTTACCTTTTTCACTTTATTGGAGAGCTTGTACCCAACCTGCCTGTCTTTAGACTATATTCTGCACTTTTGAATAACCTCAAACACATTTTCACCTTTTACTTTATCCTCTATTCTTACTACTCCAAAGCTTGCTCTATGGACTCATTTGTATTACTATCCTTATGTCCTATATTCGGATAATTTTCATTTTGCTCTTTTCATTGTTTGGCTTCTGAACTTTAAGCAAATGCTGGTCTTATCACCACATGAGTTTTAGAAGCATCACCACATCATCCACCTACCTCTATTCTACTTTATTCTATTTCATCTATTTCTTAGTGGAATCCAAAGTAGCAAAAACGACTCTTGCCATCGGATCTTCACTACATACACGACTAGGCACCTAGGTCACTGAAATTGTACTCCATGTAGTTAATATATGCATGACAATATCCACTACTAACTGACCATTGATCCATCAAACCAGGACGAAACTGTGAAGGAATTCTAGGCCTTAATGATTTAACTATATTTAAATGTTAGTAACCCCTTTTTAATGATAATTTAAAGTTAACGACATGAATACTGACAATATTTCAAATCAACGTTAGTGACTAATAGATATTAAATGGGGCCAAGAAGCTCCTACAGTTCCACAATGCAAACCCAATAGAATTCAATAGGGGTGATTGGTCGGAAGATGGAACTTTCGAATAGGGTAGGGAAATTTCCAACATGCATATAGAAAACCTAAATCGATGTTAAAGGATTTCAAATGCTCAATAAGGCTCAAAAGATATTAGTTCAACGGGCATGCGATATTTGATTATTCCATGCGGATAATATTAATAGGTCAAGTTGAAGCAAGTCGGGGAACCAAGGTCGGGGTCTCGGACGGATGGGAGCCAGGATCGAGGTCGGGTGAACAGACGGGAGCCGGGCATCGGAATTTGCTAAAGTCTAACGACTGTAATTTCTCAAAACCTGGGTCGAATGCAGGCATGAATGAGCCCCATGACACGTGCCATGCTGAGGCCAACCCGCCTCAGAACCAGGGCCGACCCACCCTGATACCAGGGCCGACCAACCCTAGCATTAGGACCGACTGGCCCCAGTGCCAAGTAGGGTGGCCGGGAATAAAAAACGAAAAAAAAAGAAGAAAGAGAAGAAAGAAGATGAAAGAAAAAGAAAAGAAAAGAAAGAAAAGTACAAAAAGAAAGACAAGGAAAGAAAGAAGGAAAAGAAAAAAAGAAAGGAAAGAAAAAAAGGAAAGGAAGGTGGTAGCACAGACGTCTACCAAACGTTGATCTGTGCCGAACTGAATGATCCAACGGTCAAAACACTAGACCAGATCACAATCGACCAAGTGCACAAAGGGGTCAAGCGACAAATGGAAAGTCTCAAAACCAAATCAAAGGCCATACTACACGGGAGAAAAATAAGGAAACAAATCCTGATAGTTATGATGGGGGGGGGTGGTGTACCATAGATATTTAGGCAATGAAGCCTTACCATAATGCCCCCTAACCACCTCCCACTTTGACTATAAATAAAGACGGAGGGTGGGTGGGGGTGGGTGGGCAAGAGGGATCTAAAGAGGAAGAAATGAAGTTATGCCAAGAAGAAGACGACGCTCCAACTCTTGGAGAACCAGAAGCTTTGTGAGGTTTGCGCAAGCATATCTCCTTCTCGAGAGATTCTTGCTTGAACAGATATAAATCCTCCGCCAAGAAGCAATCACTTGGGCATCTACAAAGCTTCGCTCTGTTCACGAAGAAGAAAACTTGGAGAAGGGAAGAATCAAGGACTATACGCTGTAGGCAAAGCCAAAGCCAAAAGAAAATCAAACTATCAAAGAGCTGAAGAAATGCGAAGATGGAGGAGCCAACCAACGCAAGTGTAGGCATCGAAATCAGCCTGCACATGAAGCCTAGCCCACGCACAACGACCAACAAAGAAAAAGGGGCGAACTCGACTCGGACGGACCCAAGCGGACTCACCCCATGCAAGTAGGGCCCATCGGATCCACCCAATCCCAAAAAAAGGGGGTCGGGTGGGTCCGTCTGCATGCAGGGCCCATTGGCACCTCTTGCAAAGCGCGACCCCCTCCCCCGCGGGGAGGTGCGGCCGGTCAAAAAGAATAAAAAGCAAGAAAAAAAAAGAAAAAAAACAAAAAAAACAAAAGAAATTCACCATGCATGGGAGGAGATAGTGCGAACATCTATGCAATCATGGATCCACATTGATCTCTCGATCCGGCAGACAAAATGATCGGGTTGCCATTGATTAAATGTGCAAAATTAGCTCATATCCCAAAATATTGAGCTCAATCTAGTCTATAACCGCTTGCTACAAAAAACGAAAGGTAAAGGTTGATTTGCCTAAGACAGAAGATATTCAAGGGATTCAAAAATTACAGCCATAGCTCTCCTATTCCCTCCCATTCGCTTATAAATAAAGGGGCAGGTGGGAGGGCTCAAGGGTCGGAAATCCGAAAAAGTCACAAGCTAGAGCCGTGAAGGCTCTGCAAAGAAGGAGGCTTGCTCTCACCGACCGAAGGCTTCATGAGGCACAGGCAAGCGCATCCCATGGGAACGACTTAGTACATAAGATTCCTCATCAACGTGAAGACCTTGCATAAGAAATAAAAGCTTTGACTCCGTGCACGAAGAAAAAAGCTCAAAAAAGAAGACCCGAAGTCAGCATCACCTTGTCGTCTTCAACAAAGCTTCGACTTCGTGACGAAGAAGAAAGCTCGGAGACGAAGACCCAGAGTCGGCATTACCTCGTCGTCTTCAACAAGCCTTCAACTCCGACCACGCCAAAGAAGTCTGAAGAAGAAGATCGGAGTCGGCGCTACAACCGTCGTCTCCAACACTGTCAAAGCTAAAGAAGTCCGGAAAAGAAGATCCGGAGTCGGCATCATCCCGTCGTCTTCAACAAGCATTCTACTCCGACCACACCAAAGAAGTCCGAAGAAGAAGATAGGAGTCGGCGCTACAACTGTCGTCTTCAACAAAACCTTTAACTCCGCCTAAGCAAAAGAAGCATAGAGAAGAAGATCAAAGTCGGTGCTATACCCGCCATCTTCAAAAGAATCCTCCAACTCCGACCACGCCAAAGAAGCTCGAAGAAGAAGAACAAAGTCGACGCTACAACCGCCATTGTCAAAGCTCCGTCTTCAAAAAGAGGAGACTGAAGGAATGAAGAAGACTTAGAGACTTCGCCATCGTCATTTGAGGTGAAGATTAAGCCATAGCTGAACACAAAAGCCCAAGCCAAGCAAAAGCAATGCCCGAGCCAAAGCGACGCACGTGCCAAAGCCGACGAACTACGACGATCACGAACAAAGTAAAACACGTTCTTTCCAAAACGACACACAAAACTCGGAAGAACTAAAGCACCGTAAGCCTCCCCGTCTACGTACAAGCGCAAGCGCCAAAGCATAGCAACAGTAGAGCTACGCCAATGCCAAAGCAAAAGCAAAAGCCGATGCCAAAATCAAGATCGGCGTTGTAAACTGACGATCAAGGACGTCAAGGTCTAGCAATAGCCAAGGAAGACGCAAAGAACGAGGAACGACGCCAAATGCCCCCTAGCCGATGAAAGCTCGAAGCACAGAAGGGACAAAAGCAATGTCGAAAACTCCTTAGCCTCTCAAGAAACCCGAACCATTATAAAGACCTCTTTTCTGGGTAACCCCTCCAGAGCTCTCGCGCGAAGAACCGTGGCGACGCGGATCAAAGGGACCCTTCAGAGGATCTATCCCACAATATTCTAATAACATATTTGCCGCCCTGGCTCACCCCTTCTGAGTTCCGGGAGCGGCTGTAATCTTGTGTGCGCAATAAAGACGACCCAAATTATTTTTGCTGCCCACAGCAAGTCCTAGCCGATAATGCGCGAAGAATGGAAGGATCGAAGCACTGCAAGTCTTCTTCAAATTTCCGAAAAGTCTTGTAAACCCAAATTGAGAGTCTGACTCTTCGAAATCTCAAACAAAAATCAAGGTGATAGAGGATCAAAGAGACTTTTCCCCACAAAACCCTGATACATCTCACACTCGTTAACACCCCGATCGAGTTTGTAATTTGTCTTGAACCAAAATTCATTCATACAGATTTCTAGTATGCCCGGTGAGACCATCATCTCCTCTCATCCCTCCGTCTCTACAAGTCTTAGAAGATTCCCTTCATTGAAACTTTTTTTGAATCTTTGGTACCTGATTTGCCCAAAATACCCAAGTGTTACTATGGTTGGAACATGCAACAACATGACAACATTTGTTCCGCTTACTTCTTCGCTAGTTACTGAGCCTATACCGCTCCAACAGGGTGACCTAGAGAAATCCTCTCTGAAGATGTGTTACACCATCGGTCAACCCTACTCCAGTGTTCGCGCCTGAAAGTGAGGCCGAGGACGTTCCCCAAAGCACCGAGGAGGCGACGGTGCACGAAGAAGCAAGTCTCAGTCTTGGCGGTCATACCATCAACACCAGGGTAGCCCAACCCTTGTCCCAAACCCAACTCTTACACCAGGGCCGACCGGCCCTACACCTCAGGTGTAGGAGACCCGTACTCGCCAGGAAACAGCGACGACAACTCAGAGCAATTATGTCTCTAATGATGACTTCGAGGCTACCAGAACACGACAAATCCGGTGGCTACACAACCTCCAATGGGTCGCGGCTATGATTGTCCAACAAATACAATTATTAGTCGTTGACATAGTCTGCTCTCACAATGACGGGCTTCCTCAACTGTAGTGGGGTGCTCTAAGCTCTACACTCAGCGTCTCCAACAATTGCGCTTCCCGGTGGGATATCAACTGCCAAAATTTCAGTAGTTTGATGAAAAGGCAATCTCAAGCGACATGATGTTCACTTTATCAATATGTGCAACACTACTGACACCTACGACGACGAGATGGTGAAACAGTTTGTACGCACCTTCAAAGGGAATGCGTTTAACTGCTACGTAGACCTTCTTCCAGTGTCCATCGATAGTTGGGACCAGTTGGTGTGGGAGTTTCTCACTCACTTCTACAACACTCGCTGTATTGTTAGCATGGTGGAGTTTACTGCTGTGAAGCAAAGGAAATATGAGCCGGTGATCGATTACATTAATCACTTGAGGATCGCTCTAAACTCGCGAGATCGTCTATCAGAAGACTCGACAATTGAAATGTGCACCTAAGGGATGCACTAGGGCTTACTCTACATCCTCAAAGGGATCAAGCCTCGTTTCTTTGAAGATTTGGCTACGCGAGCTAGTGACATAAGGCCTAGCTTCCCATGGTGATCCAATGGACTTTTTGAAGACGGAGAAGGACAAGTCTACGACCTCAAAAACTAAGCAAGCCAACATTGTCAACATCGCCTCGTCGCACTAAAGATAAGCTACAAAGCTAACAAAGGCAAGGCCATCCTGGCACCTCCATCCTAGAGAACTCCAAGGATGACTTTGGTGGAACCTGAAGTCAAAGATTACTCCTTCCCGGATTCTGAAGTTTCCTTCATGTTTGATCAACACCTTTAGGAAAAGTTGATCGAACTTGGTCCACCAAAGAGGGCAGAGCAAGTAGACCGGGTTGCAGACCTACTCCTTAGCAAATACCATTGGGTGGCCAGCCACCCTATCGAGAGATCGTCTTCAAAGAGAAGGTGATGTCTCTCACCAGACAGGGGAAAGATCGAGAGAGACTCCAAGGATGTCGCTACACCAAATATGGTGTCGGTCACCTTCGGGTTATTCTAATAATACTTCATTATGCAATCGACCATGGCTAGGCTGATAGGAACTTATCTTTCATGATTGTGTAGTGTATTACGGTCTACGAGTATTAGGTCCTTTATAACTGCTCCTATTTAATAGGATGAATGGTTGATACAATATTTAGACACTTATGGGTGTGAGTCTATTTTGAGGATCAACACATTACCCTATGTATTTTGTTGCGTATCGATATGACATGATGATGTGCCGGAATGTGGTTAACATAGTTATAGTTGCATATGCGATCACATAGGCCTAAGAATCAGGACTTTATCCATGGGGTTTTTTCAAGCCCCCCATATCCCATTTTTAACCCTCTCCTCCTCCCCTTCCCCAAACCCCCCCCCAACCTTCCAACCCTTATAATTCCTTTCTACCTCTCCCCAAGCTCCCTACAAGCTCTCCCTGAGCTATCCTTTAAGGCTTCTTTAAGTTCACACAGTCTCCTTAAGGAGGCTATCTACCTATTGCCTCCTAATCACAAACATGTCTAGCTGAGTGAACACTGATGTGTGCCTATCAAGACAACGAGGTCAAATCCGTCGATGTACCACGACATTTGCCTTAGGAAGCTACATCATCAACATTTGCCTAAAAAATATTTCTTACCTCATCTTTTTATTCCGCAACTATAATTAGTAGGCTCACACCTCACAATGTCCATGAATTTTGTGGGCTCTTATAACCTGACCAATCATATGGATCCGTGTTGGAAATATGGCCACTATAAGAGTCAAACAGAAAAGAATCTATAATGTGGAAATTGTTTACCTTTATCTCCAAGGCATGGTTTTAAACTTCGATTTTGTGTCTGGTTTCAGTCATGGTCGAAATCGAAATTTCAAAATTTTGACCAAAATGGTGGAAAATTTTGAACTGGCCCAAAAAGGGTATTTTACTCGATTTTTTTTGAAATTTTAAATTAAAATATTTTATAGTTATGTATGCGTATTTACTTGAATATTTTTATGAAAACACACACCAAAGCTTGAATTATTTATATTAATTTACATTGTTTACGTTACGAATACGACAAAATCACTCATCTTTGCTCGTCCAAGTCAACTCTTCTTCGTTCGTCTAACTGAACTCATCATTATTAGCCCCTGACGCACCAGCACCACCGTAACCTCCGGCTGACGGATCAGGTCCACTCCTGTTGCCACTAGGTCCAAACTACACCGACATCCAGTCTCTCACAGCTCCCTCCTGTTGGGTCCGTCTCAAATCTAAGATCACCTGTCGATATTGAGCTTTCTTCTTTTCTGTCTCGATATCTCTAGAGTACTCGATATCATCTGGTTCTGAACTACCCCCCTGGTGGATGGAGTTTGGATCCGTCCCTTTTTCTTCGGTGGCTTGGGGGTCCGAATCTGAACTCCTTCGTATTCTCCACTCCTTAATAAAGTGCACATGGCTATTTTGACCTTAGTCGGAGCCTTCAAGCACTCTGATACATCGGGGAAGCAACCAATGAGGTGTTGCTTCATTCGTGCAACACTCCACTTCCAATCCGTTTGTCACACTAACTACACTGTGCTTCTGCTTCTTTGCGTCGAAGGGGAACCTGTGCTGTCAAGCTACATCTTTTGACCTTGAATCCATAGGCTGGGGAGGTTGTGAGGCCATCTGTAATTCTTTTTTAAAAAAGATTAAGATAAATTACGTTCTATGTTATTATAATATGTAAATACATATTAATTTACAAGTTTATACTTGACGACGAGATCTGACGAATTAGACGACGAGATCCGGCGAATCGAACGGTGAATCCGGAAAATCCGATGAGATCTGACGACGATTTTTAGTGAATCCAATGAATCCGACGAGCTCTGCTGGCGAAATTCGATGACTTTGGTGAAATCCAGCGTGGCTGGCATCAAATTCCGGCAAAATCCTTTGACTTCGGCAAAGGCCGGCACCAAATTTCGGCAATTCCGGTGACTTTGTCCCTCCGCACGGTGAGATCCTACGAGGTTTCGGCGGTTTCGGTCGAAATCCGACCAAGTTGGGTGGTTTTGACTGAAACTCGATGGCTTCGATCGAAACCAGACCCCCTATTTGAAGGTCCCCTAGGTTCTCGAAACCTGTCCACAGTTTCGCGAAATCTGTCGGCTGATTTCGGTTTTAATGACCATAAATGCATTGAAATTGGTATGCAACGAAATGCACCAAAATACTCCGTGGGCTGGTTTCGCACCTACCTTTCATTTTGGTCTCAATCGAAACCGAAATATTTTACGAAAATTTCGGTATTTCGGTCAAAATTTCAATCCATGCTTCAAGTGGCATTGTCTTATATAAACAACACAACCTTGCTCCTGGGCCTAATGCATGAGCATACCCCCGACTATCCGAGTTGCACCTGAAACCGGAGAAAAAAAAATTGACTGCATGGAGAAGACATCCAAAAATAAATTCGATGAAACTGTAATGGCTGAGGAGTGGATTGAGGGGGGAAGAGAATGGGGTGTGGGTGAGGCTTGGGGTAATGATGATGAATAAACCTCTGTGTCATTGGATGGTCAAGGCCACCAAAGAGATCATGGGCTACTGCACCCCTATACTGCTTCCATTGACCACATCTAGAGAATGTGGCTAACCAAATGGTAAATTGTTTAATTGTAAAGGTTCTGCTCGAACCACACTAGAAACGAGATAAGAAGTGAAATATGAAGACATTCAAGCACAACCAAACAGGCCTACCGAAGTGGCATTGCTTTCAATGCCTTTAGGCTAAAAAGTTTTAAATTTATGGTTGAATATATTGAATAATATGGTCCGGCCTAAAATCACCCTCCTACCATGAATGCCTGAAACTAGAGTAGAGACCGCACAAGCTTTACTTGCCGACTATAGAGGGGCGTGAAGAATCTATGTGTGGATTCTAATAGCCGATAGGTGAACCAATTGCTGCAGCCAGGCATTGAATAACTCTTGGTAATTGTCTGACTGGAATAATGTTCCCAAAATCCATATTTGTATTCTCCCATTCACACACATGCAACTATCTATTTGCTCTCTTAGATAAAACAATAGATGGAATAGGAGAGAACTATGTCATTTGAGCTGTCACAGATGCAATGGTTATGCAGCGGCATATGCAACAACAGTTGCCAACTTAGGAGAAACAACCCCATACATTATGGACATCTTATGCTGGATATTGTTATACATTTAATCAGAGAGGTTATTGGTAAATTACATCTTTCTACTATTGTAATGACATTAATGCTAGGAAAATTACTGCTTTTATGCATGATGCTGCATGCTGTTCAGTTTATTGAGGACATACCTCAATTTATTTCCACCCCCTCACTCGATCTGCTTCAACTTTTTTGATGCTCCATCTGTTATAAAAACGACAAGGGTTCAAAAATGTTGTAGTTTCCTTGGACTTCACCAATGGGTATGGGTTAAAAATGGCTGAAGGGAAGTTGGTATTGTGGCTTCTGCCATTACCCATGTGATTTAGCAATTAGCACTTAGCATCAATCACGCAAGTTTGGGATGACAAGAGTGTCTCCAGTTTATCTAGAAATCTGCCACGAGTGCCAAGTAGACAAATGTTTCATTTTGTCCCGCATTCCAATCCCCAAAAAACTAATCAGGCACTTCCATACAATCCAAATATTGTACGGAGATTGATACATAAATATGTTATACTACTAGTCTAAGCTGACTAGTCAATGTTTTTTCTTGTTAGAAAACTTGTATTTCACAAATCTTAGTGCTAGTCTGCAAGATTGAAACATTACACTTCACTAGAAGCGGGCAGAAATTTCATACTAATGCCATATGGCACAAAGAGTGTCGAAGAGAGGAAGAGTGATTACATGCAAAGGATTGTCTGTCTATAGGGCAATCCAAAATTTGTGCCAAGTGTCTACACTTTTGTGAAACACATAGGATTTCATTTTGCAGGACCATGGAATTTTGTGCTCTCTTGTTGTGTCCATGTCCAAAATTTTCTGCACACCAAAAGTTGTTTAAATCGAAGTGTTTGGATGGCACTGGTGGCCTGTCTTCCCGAGGTTACTTCTCAGTTTTCGCAAGAGAAGTACGCTACCCTCTATGATTCCTGTGCATTTGTACACTTGATTCACCAACCCAGGTTAATATGAATATTTTTCTATTACAAGGAGCCCTATGTACATTCAACTTGATATCATCATCTTCTAATGTCTCCTTAATGACCATCTCCCTGTCCTGCTCCCATATCACTATTGGGTATACAAGGGAGGATATTTTGTTTCGTCCTGTTGTCTTCGGCATCATACTTAACCAACTCCTTTCTACATTTGCACGATATTGATACATAAATATTATATAATAAGTAATCGCTATTCAGATATCATTTCCATCTTATCTGCCAAGCAGCTTGCGGGTTTCTTACACTTGATGTTTGCGACTGTATATGTAACTGCACTGTTCATGTGTTTACATTATGCAATCATGTGAAGTGTTCACACATCACATAAGATTCCTATATTTTTTCAAAAAAGAAAGTTACATAAACTGGCTATAATGTTGGATAACAGTACAATTCGAAATTGCATCTACATTTTTATTGCGCAGCTCTAACTTTTCCAACTAATTTTTCTCAAGCTACATTTACGCCATTATCTATTACTGAAAAAATTTGTAAAATAGATAGCATGTATTCCACCCAGTTATTTTACCTCTAAATCATCTAGGAACTATATGTTCTTTACCTAGAGGATAGTGGTAGAAAGATCTTTATAGACATGATTAGTCATTATGGTTTTTATTAGATTTATTCTTAAAATAATTTGATTATATACCCTATATGTTATACATTTGCAATTGATGAACGCCTTTTATAACGTCATCATTTGCTGGACAACTTTTATATTGAGGTAAGTGTCTATATCTACTACTTAATAAATACGAATGAATTTGTTGTAAATTTAGACATCCTTGGTTGTCTATAATTATACTGCAGTGATGTTCTATTTTGTATTATGATTTCATTTATCATTCCATTTGTCATTTTCTCACGTTTCTGTAATATATTTAGGAATTTATGAGCTCTTACCTTACTACAAGGGGGAGAATACAGTTTTCGATGTTTCACCTCCTTCAATGATTGTATCTGTTGAGCACCAGCACGTCACACTCTCCCAAAAGTTTCAGGTATTGCTGGTTGTTTGCTTAGTTTAATTATGTGTTAAACAAATATGGGTCATGTGATGTTCATATGCATGGCTACAGCTTTATACAATTCCTAGCAAAACTTTGCAAGGGTAGCGAGTGTTTCCTACTAAATATGTTGAGCTATGGTAGTTTTTAAAGTCCATATGAGCTACTTTGGCCACATTTTGCTCTCTTCTTCTGGTATATTTCTCAATTACACTGTCTAGAATAAGTCTAATTTCAGGAGCTAATTAACTGATTTTGTGTTCTATATATCGGAGGAGGTCTGAACTCTGAAGAGCCAATAAAATTGACTTTGGTGAATTAAGTTATGATTTGCATGTGAAAACAACTTAGAATGATAAACCTTATCAATATTATTACAAGCATGGACTTCATGGCACATGCAGACAAGATGTACTTCATAGATGCATAGTTACCTGCAGGGGTAGAGGTAGTTAAGGTAGAAATATAATTCATCTGTTTTTTTTTTCTCGTCATAACCGCTGACCGCTTGCTCTTCACCTTGAAAAGTGATATATAAAGTGATGTTTAACCATACATAAAACTGTACCATTGGTTTTTTACTGGCCTCTCTTCGCCGTTTTTTTTATAGTTTTATTTTGAGATGGAATCTTTGAAAACTTGAGCACTACATGATGCCTGAAATCATTAACTAGGTAACTCCTGTTAGATTGATTGAGATCAAGGACCATGTTTTGGTACAAATTGACTTGCAGTGTCCTATGTAAGGATTGTTTCGATAAAATTTTCTTAAATTTAACTCAAGTCAAGGTTATGTTATTGCAAGTGTCATTGTAGAAGGATTCATATGAAGAACATCTATACTAACATGGGAAGGATGGGGGATAGTTTCAGAATATAAGTTGCAGCCCAGATTCATTTGGGGGGAAGGATAAACATGGAGGGCTAGGATTCATTCTCCCTTTTTTTTTTTCTCTTCAATTTAAACTTTATTGCCTCTTTCTCCTCTTCACATCAGCTGTAAATTGAGAGAGAAAGAATCGGACGGAGGGCAAAGGTTAATAGAGGAGGAAAGAGACAATCGGACGGAGGGCAAAGGTTAAAAGAGGAGGAGAGAGAGAGAACCCGTCGGGAACCCTTGGTAATCGCGAGCCACCCGCGCCTTCCTTGGTAATCGTGAGCAGCCCACCCCGCCCGAGCAACCCTCGGTAAATCGCGCGTCCTCCTCACTCAAGAGACACACCCCTCCCCCTTTCCCCTTTGTTGCAAGAGAGAGAGAGAGAGAGAGAGAGAGAGAGAGAGAGAGAGAGACCCCAGCTCTGGTGGCTCTCGTGTACAGGTTTGCCCTAAAACCTAGCCTTCCCCCCTCTCCATTATGCGCGCTCCCGGTCCGGTCCTAATCTTGCTCGCCGCTTGCCCGGTCCCGATCTTGCCCGCCCCTTGCCCGGTCCCGATCTCCCGACCTTAACGATGACTGAGAGAGAGAGAGCCCATCCCATTGATCGAAAAAAAAAGGAGAGAGAACCCATCTTCAACGTATGGATTCGAATAGAGAGACGACGCCTCCACTCCAGTCGTGATTCGGTCCCGATTTTACCCACCTCTCGACCTCCACCCATAGCCGCCGGATCTTGCAAGCTTCTCAACCACCACTCGTAGTTGCCGGAGTGGCAAGTAGCCGGATCTGTACAGCCATGACCCTGCCCTTGATCTGTGCTTATGGACAGTGCCCATCCCATTGATCGGGGAAAAAAAAAAGAAGAGAGAGGGAGCCCATCTTCAACGCATGGATCCGAAGAGAGACAGAGCCTCCACTCCAGTCGCGGCCCGGTCCCGATTTTTCCCGCCTCGACCTCCACTCGTAGTCGCCGGAGCCGAAGCTGGCCAGATTTGTACATCCACGACCCCGCCCTCGTTTTGTGCTCTCCTATGGACAGAGCCCATCCCATTGATCGGAAAAAAAAAACAAAAGAGAAAGAGAAAGAGAAAGAGAAAGAGAAAAAGAGAGTCTGAGTTAAAGGAGATTTTTTTTGGGTAAATTACACTTTGCCCCCCTAAAGTTTAGCCACCTTTAATTTAGTTCTGTTCAGATAAAAATTACCAAATGAGGAGATTACGTAGTTGAAATGTTAGCACAATACCCCTTTTGCCAACTACGTAATCTCATTTGGTAATTTTTATTTGATCAGAGCTGAATTGAAGGGGGTAAAATGTAGTTTTGAAACTATATGGGGGGTTAAGTGTTTTTGAGCTAAACTTTAGGGGGCAAAGTGTAATTTATCTTCTTTTTTTTTAGGTGGGGGGGGGGACCAGTAATACCGAAATTCATAGGGACCATCCGATGGTCCGATAGTGGATCTCAGGCAACCACCTAGGGTTCAGGCCATGATCCTTTGAATATATATATATATATATATATATATATATATATATATATATATATATATATATATATATATAGAGAGAGAGAGAGAGAGAGAGAGAGAGAGAGAGAGAGAGAGAGAGAGAGAGAGAGAGAGAGAGAGAGGGAGTCTAAGTTAAAGGAGTATTAAAGTCAAAAGAAAGGGTATCCTCTCAGGTTTGGCCCTATGGCATCGATGAGAGATTTTTTTTTTTGAGGGGTGGGGGGGACCAACTTTGGTAATACCGAAATTCATAGGGACCATCAGATGGTGAATCTCAGGCAACCACTTAGGGTTCATGCCATGCCTTTTTGAATAATGATCCCACACCACCATTTTTTGAGGGATGGGGGGGACCAACTTTGGTAATACCGAAATTCATAGGGACCATCCGATGGTGAATCTCAGGCAACCACTTAGGGTTCATGCCATGCCTTTTTGAATAATGATCCCACACCACCAAGATGCCTTTTTAATGGACGAATGTGCCTTATCCGACGCTGCATGACCTCATCCGGTGCGCCCGCCAATGCCTCAGGTTCACTTGGCATCCCTTCAGTTGCGCCTGAGTACCGTTGCACCCCCTTTCCCTCTTGCAGCCGGCGTAGGGATTGCACCCGGTCTTTTTTTTTTTGGAAAACCCAAAATCCTTTTTTTCTGTAAAATATCAAGGGTTAAAACTCCGCTTCGAATTTTCTTCCACCATTCTAGCAACCTATTTGAATTGGTAGCCGGCCGATGCCCACCATGTGTCACAAACAACATCTCAGCCGTTGTGGCTAAGTGCGATTCATGATGGGAAGATGACAACCATGCACGATAGGTGAATCACACTCAGTCCGACGACTACGATGTTGTTATTGTCACGTGGTGTGTATTGATAGGCTACCGTTTTCCACCATAGGTTGCTGGAACCGTATAAGATTTGAACTCACAAATGTATTGATGTGTTTTTTTTTTTGATAAACAACGTAAAGTAATGTGCTCTGCTATTTTATTCTTTTAAGTTTTGAAGGTGCTATTATTTGCCCGTTTCTTTGAGTGTTGGTTCGCTTCAAACCTTGGAGCCAACCAATGTTTCGAAAGAGAATTCTATTTTTGAGGGGTGGGGCGGACTGACTTCGGTAACAACGAAATTCATAGGGACCATCCGATGCTGGATCTCAGCAAACCACCTTGGTTCTTTGAAGAGAGAGAGAGATGATGAGAGAGGATGCCGTATCAAGATCCATCTGATCTTCACATGTTCCCGTTCGCCCTCCCTCGGTAAAAGCAAGCCACCCGAGCCACCCGAGCCACCCTAGGTAATCGTGATGCCGTATCAATAGTCCCCACCCGAGCCACCCTCGGTAATCGGGATTCCGTATCGAGAACCCCCATCCCCCGTCTCCCGTCACCTTGGTAAATCGCTCGCTCCCTTTCCCCTTCGTTGCAAGAGACCCATCGCTCCCCCTTTTTCCTTTCGTCGCGCAAGAGAGAGAGCTCCTACCACCCACAACCCTTTTAAGCATAGGTATCCAAATTGTTGAATGATTCACCCAGCGTTACACCAAGTATCAATAGGGTTTAACAGATAATTTAACAAGAAAATAGACCAAGTTCTAAATTAAAGCAAAGATATATCAAGATCTAGAGAACTGCATAATGCATAAGCCAGTCCTAAAGTGCCTAACATAAAACTCCAAGACTACTAGAAAGCTAGGAGAGGACATGCAGCCATAATAACCTTCTTCGGACACTCACAATCAGAAAAGATTATAGGAGAATTGTTATTGCCATGATTTCCAGTTAATCAATGCTGTGTACCCTCAGATCGTGAGTGTACACTCACGATCGAAATATTGTCATCACTCTCGAAATGTTTTATTGCCACCTTTGAAATAATGGCACCTTCCTCGAAATAGTCCCCGCCCTTGAAATATGTCTCTCTCAAAATCTTTTGCGTGCCCTTGGGCACGGGTATTACTAGTACTATACAAAAAAAGGCTTAAACTTGAGTCTTACACTCTGACTAAAATTCCAAGGTAGCCACACACACTATGTATCTCTAATAACATGAAAGGAATGGTGTTAAAGTTGATATGTATGGGGTCACAGACTCACAGCTATGATATCATTGACATGGTAGACATGGACACCCACACTAAACAAGAAATTCCCAAATCTTAATACAGGCTCAGCGATATATGTCTATATACACATATACTGTTATAATGTTATCCACATATATCTGTTTGTATGACCTAAAGAATGAATTTTTTATTTTCAATCTAGTTTTCTATATCATATTAGATAAATAAATAAAGAAAAAGTGTGTCCTAGTATTGCTGTCGAGATGGTTCTATAGTAGCACACCTATCTGATACCGCAACATTGATGAGCATGTCCAACACATCTAGGTTCTCATTAGTTCATTCTGACTGTTGGTCAGCTCTAATTTATTTTATATGTATGTGAGTGTGTAATAATTGGAGAGAACATCAGCAGAAAATATTATTATCTTTCAGTGTATCATTTCTATTTATTGGTAAACTGGTAAGGGCTCTTGTTGGAGCTTTCTGTAGTTTAAAAAAAAAAGTACTTGCTTCAGAGAAATGTTGGTATGACATAGTACTTTATGAAAAAGGGTCTAAAGTAGTACACCCACCATGTAGGGGACGTGAGATGTAATTTCTACATACCTCATAATCTAAACACGGAGATGGCTGCAAAATCTCTCAGAAACACTAAGGAAGTTAGAGCCGTAAGGAATAGGAAAAAAAAGAACAAGAAAACTCTCATATGCATCAGTTGAGGAGGTTAGCATATTTTAGAAATCATCCTAGTTTTAGGTAGTAGATTGGAACATATGGAACCCTAAGCACCACCTTTTCTTTCCTAAGGAAAATTGTTGTTTCCTTCAAACCAATTAGTCTAGCTGGCATTCTTTCGTTTATCTAGAATATTCTAGCCCCTAGGAATCTACTTTTAGAAGTATGTGATTCCAATAATGCAAGAAAAGTCCGTCTACTTGTACTGCACAAATTTGCTGTTAACATGACAATGGAATAATGATAATACAATAATAGATGGGAGTACTGATAGAAGAGAATAAAAAAAAAGAGAAGTATGAAAGCACAGTAGAGCCACACAATATATCTATCATTTCATGCGGCCTTTTCATATGTTATAGGATTAGAATCATTAGATTGACCACAAACCCAAATGACAAAATAACTAGGTCCTAAAATTGTAGAAAATATAATTGAACAATACAGTATGAAGAGGAAATAAATATTAGCAATAGGAGATGGATGTGGACACATGATCTTCTAGACATAGAAAAAATTCAATGCCCACAAGAGCCCACCGCTACCTAGTCTTCTTTTCTCTTTATTTATATTTCTATTTGGATCCTTGCTATCTTGACCTTCAGTCAATGGCCCATTTTGCATGACAAGGTTATGGAAATCAATGAGAAGCAAAAAGACTTCATATCCTTTTAATTGGATAGTGCATTTAGGCATTTTCTTTGTCTGGGCTAGGTCTTAAGTCTAACACTTCTTGCTCGGTAAGCAAGCATGGGAACCAGCTTGTTCCGTTCCATGGAGAGGATTTGTAAACCCATGGTTAAGGACACATGCTTCTACCCCTGTTTGCTCCAACCAAACGAAAAATGATATCTAAATATTCATTCAGTGTCCTACGGTGTCAAAATCTTCTTTTTTCATTGGGCTTCAAAAATTAGGAGACTCTATAGCATGGTTTGGAGTTTTGGCGGTTTTGGATCGGTTTCGGTTGGAATCGGTCATGATCTCCCCCTGTTTCTACCATATAGAGAGATTTGGTCCAATGTCGGTTGTTTCAGCCAAGTTTTAGGCATTTTTGCCCGAAGCCGACCAATTACATCAGAAACACCGCCAATTATCATGTTTCAAGTAGAACCAAACAAATAACGCATTAATTGGTGGTGGAAAATCGTTGGAAATGTCATGCATGTAAATAGCCCACCCACATCCCATGCTTATGAATTTAAAATAAATAGCTCATCCACATCACACGCATATGAATTATGAAGTTAGAAAAAAGTAAAAAAACAAATGATCCACCGTCACATGGGGTGTGGTGGAGAATATTTAAGAAAGCCCCGTCACATGCATAACCATTTGACCTCATCATCAACTATGATACAGAGGCTCCTTAGTTGCGTCGTCCAACATTAGGAGGAGACCCAAAAGTTCCAGTAGAGTTATAGAGAGTGACTAGAAGAGATGCGTCACGATACACCCAATCCCATTGTAGGTTGAATTGGTGCCAGAGTCACACCTCCAACAGTTATGGCTCCTATGAAACTCAAGCTGTACAACAACTAGTTGCATTTTGCATGTCATTTGCATATGACTTTTTTATATGGTTAAATGCTTATAATGACTAAATTATCTAAAGAATTCTTGTGCATATTAGCATAAAGTACTGCCTAGTTTTTTTTTTCTAACATTTTTTTTTTAAATTTTCCTCCCTTCCCCCTAGTTTTAGGATTTTATCATTTTTTTTTATATATATTTTAAAATCGGAAAACCGAAACCAACGAAAACAATATCCGTGGGTCGGGTTGAAGCTGAAACTTGAAACCTTGATCTATAGTGCGTGAAAAAAATCCATTTGTTGGTGGAAGTTTTGTCCCATTGTTGCAGCAAGATAGAAGAATATTCTAAGCAACTACTTAACATAAAGAAAAGAATTCCTATGTACGTCAAAGCTTTGTGACTTGGGGGTTCGAGTTTAGTTGTCGGTGCTTTAAGATTTTTAAGGTTGTATATTGTAAGATGGGATACATTAGTGTTGTAAGTTTGTAACGTATTCTTTGCTGATAGTATCCTTCTTGCATAAAAGATTTTTCTGGTTTCTTTTTTCCCTGTAAATTACTTGTCCAACCATGTTCTTTTTTCTTCATGAAATTTAACATTGTTTAATTTGCTTCTTATCAGGTCACTGGATTTTCTGTTGGGGGTCGTGTTGTTGATGGAAATGATGTTGGAGTAGATGGTGTGAAAGTTTTAGTAGATGGCCAATTGAGGGCTATCACAGACAGTCAAGGATATTACAAACTTGATCAGGTATAATTATGTTCTTATTAGTCTTATTTGTTTAAACATGAAACATCAATTATTAGTATGTTTATGGTCAGGATTGTATAAAATTTTTAGCTATAATTCTATCATCTTTTCAATATATTTCAAGGACATGCTTCTCCGCTGTTACTCGAGGTAACTAAATCCGCAAATAATCTCTCTAAAGGGGTAAAATTTTGGGGAAAACTAGAAACAACAAAGGGAGCTTATCAGTCTCTAGTTTTCCAAGTTGCAAGGTTTTGCATTATGGGTTCGGCAACATCTGCCAGTGTTCCCACCCCTTCCATCACCAACCCCATTTTCAACAAAATGCTACCTCCACCACCATGTCCATCTTTGTCACCAAACCCATAATGGTTGTGCCACTCGTACCATTTGTTGCATTGCCGCTATCAATATTCAAATGGCGGAGGCTTGATGTGGCATTCATACTCAACGATGCTAGGCATTAACTTCAAAACATGATGCATAGATGATTACGTTTGTTATAAAAGATATTTAAAGCGTACAATTTTGGTTTCCCGGGTTCCGATGAAGTTGATCCGGTTCGGAATTTGAACGATCCAAATTGAAACAACCCCTAGTCTCACCACCATCTCCAACTTTAGAAGGATGCATTACTCGATAGCCGAAGTAGACAACTTGTATGAACTTATTGGATTGAAGAATCAAGGATGATATGTTCTTCTTAGAGTAGATGACTCCTGTCCCATAAAGATGTCATCAAAAGATGGAACGTCCTCTGAAAGCCTGTAAACATTACAATTGTCTTGCAGACTCCTCGGGCCCTCACATGACCACCTTATCAACATCCACGTTTTTGTTCGTAATTCTCTGTGGGCACTGTTCTAAAAAGCGGTCCGGGCGGCCGCCTAGGCGTTTTAGGGGGTTGGTCGCTTCGCTTCAGCATTAAGCAGCACTGCAGGCGGGTTGAACAAAGGCGGGCGCCTAGGCGGGATCCGACCCGCCTAGGCGGGTTCCAAGCAGGCGGGCAGATTAGTAATAATTTTTCATAAAACCCCGACCCCACTCAATCCCCTCCTCCCTTTTTACTACATAACTAGATATCCTAGATATCCCAAATGGTCAAAAGCTGCTCTCTTTCCCCTGCCTTGCAGTCAACCCTGACCCCACCCGATCCCCTCCATTTTCATAAAACTTTTATATTCAGATCGGTTGTTTTGATGTTTGCATATGTAAAACTTTATATTATTATTTTTTTATATAGAATTATGAATATATATATATATATATATATATATATATATATATATATATATATACATACATACATATAGAATATATTTTATATAGGTGGGCGCCCGCCTAGTCGTCCGCCTTCCGCCTTCCGTTTTGAAACCACTTGACCGCTTGCCTTCCGCCTTCCGTTTTTTAAAACATTGTCTATGGGCATCTCTTTGAAAATTGAAATGTTCATTGAAGAAGCGTATACCAATTGAGGATTAGAGATTCCTTTTGATTACGATCTATGGGGAAAAAATACATTATGTTTCTCGGAATTCCCTTCCGGCTGAATTCAAGGGTCTTGATCTATGTTAGACAATGGATGTGATGGTTTGTTAGCTCTGTCTTACCGCCCTCTTACACTTTATCTTCTGGATCTATTGTTGGATTTGGAGATAATCTTGTTGAAGTTGGAGACCAACAATTTGAAACATCTGAATGAGCTACTCGTCTGATTTCCTTGCCTCTTCATTTCCTTTTGTTGGGATTGATCCACGCAACTCCTAATGTTGATCTTTGGCAGTCTGCACTTGTCTTCCCACCATGTATTCATGATCTTCTTGATAAAATAAGACGAAACCTGGATTTGATTGCAATTGACGAAGGGAGAGGATCCATTTGATGATGGATCAATAAGGCGTCATCCATAGTAGAGAAGGAAGAAGGAAAATAGAAGAAAGGAATTAATTTGGCTATTTTGAATTAAATCAGTAATGTTGAAGCCTAATTTTTAGTTGATAAATAACCTTATTACAAAGGGGTGAAGGCTCTTCATATAGACCTAGCTCGGACGATTCCTATCAAACTAAGACTCAAAATTCAAATCCTTCCTGTGAACATTAACTAAATTGGTTAGGAAAGTTCCAGTGTAGTCAAGGCGTCAAGGCGATGCCTAGGTGATTTGGCCTGCCTAGGCGATAAAAATTAAATATATTAAATAAATATAAGTCATATATATACATAAGTAATTTATGGTTTTATGCATAATAAAATTTAATTTATAGAGATAGATATAGTCAAAATAATCATATTTGATAATGGGTATGATCCAGAGCGTATGGTAAGCTACAAGACCATTTTTATTGCAGCAAATAGGAATCACTTGTCAACTACAATGATTATACATTGCAAATATTAATCACATATCAGCAAGAGCAACATAACCCTATTATAGCCATAAATTCAAGCAAATATCATAAGCATAAATATAACCATATTAGATAATCTATTATTTTTGGGGACATTTCACAACCACGTATCTCAAAAAAAAGAACAATTAAAATTACTCATCTACATGATCGTCACTCTTATATGAATAATCCTTATATGTCTCTTTCGACTTTTTCCTCTTCAAACTCTGAGAACATGGACACAATAGTTTTTTCCCCCATTAATGATGGCATGGTGTTGGCCATCTATAAAGCAACATGGACCTATAAAAGCAAACGGGATTTAAGAAAACTCAATTTGAATATGATTATTTAAAAAAAAACAAAAAAAATCAATTACAAAAGTAGGCGCCTATAGTCAAGCGCCTAGGTGCCCAGGCGGTGGCCTAGGCGACCGCCTAAACTCCACCTCCCGCCTACCCATTGCCTAGGCGGCCGGAGCCCCAAAACGCCTAGGCGATGGCCTAGGCGGCGCCTAGGTGACGCTTTGACTACACTGGAAAGTTCTTCTTTATACTGCTTATTATCATGTTTTGGGTGGTAACCAAAACGTTGTCTATTTCGAAAGGTCATCTTTGCCATTTACTTACACATGCAATTTTTACATCTTTTAGCCACAGCCCCTTAATGAGTTTTGCCTATTTTTATCATGAGCTATGAAATTTGCATTTATGCTTGTTTGTTTGCTTGAATATAGTTCTTTTGTGTGACTGCATGTCTTGCATGTTCACATCTGATTGGTTATATCAATTCACATAATTTATCTCCAATGATTATTGGCATATCTTGAACTTTAACGATTGCAAGAGAGAGAAGTGGACTGACACATTATCATAAAATCTAAACTGTGCAGGTTCTAGATAACATTAGGTCCATATTCTTAACTAGACCTGAATCGTATGTTGCATTAACCTTGCCCAGATACGATGTTTCATGCACTGATAGGCTACGGGCATCATTTTAGATAGAAAAGGACTCCTAAACATTCATAAACTAAATTCTTGTTTTCATACTTTTTCTGCATATATTCTGCAAATATGTATTGCTCTTTTTTCAACATATAAAAGAAGAAAAAGTTCACGGAAAATATAATCTTTTGGCTTGGTGGGCCCATCAAACTAACTAGGAGAAGCGGCATTATTGAACCAGACAAAACAAGAAGTGACAAAACAAACGGCAGATAAAGCACCTAAACTATAAGACAAGTAAGCATCTCCAAACCATATAAATGCATGACCAAAAGGAATACGACTACTAATCGTATACATCCCCTTTTTCTCATAAAGCTGGTTGATGGAAACCTAAAAAGATGGAAGAGGAGAATCTATGATAGAAGAGGGGAGGAGAGTTGCCTGTGGGAAGAGCTCTGAGTTCTGATCCCCTCCTCCCCCGAGTGGGGTTACTAGGAGAAGAGGGATGAAATCCTTATCTGTGGCTCTTCTCTCTCATTTTTTTTTTAAAATCTTACAAGTCAACAATTAATACCGACCTTAAGCTCTAATCCTTATCCTTCTAGTTTTAGTCTCCTTTCCTAAAAAGGATAACTATCCAAAAGACCAAAATACTACCCAAGTTGCCTTTAAATTACAACCATTCCCCATAGGTGCTTGTGCATCAACTTGCATCTCCTGTGTGAGCCACTTGATCTATTTGTGCCTCTCTACCAAATACTTCTGCTGGGTAGATCAATATGACCATATGTTATTCCTCGATAGTTCTCCGTGCCTTGTGTCCATCACCTCTAGAAGGACTTCTCAATTGAACTAGAGGATACCTAACTCTGCTACCAATTGATATTCTCTGGTACTAAATAACGTGGAACATAGACCCCAAGGAGATGAATCAATAAAAAGCCATCCTTAAAAGACGAGTGGAAATGGAGAGATAATTTCCATATAATGGGCTGAAATGAATGGATAATGGATTATTATTATCTGTTGCAAATCAATACAAATTGTTGGAGAAGCTGATTTAAATGCTTACATCAATTTTTTTTACCTTCGACCCATTATTTTTGTAGCCTATTAGGGCTCAAATATTAAATTATAGGAAGTCAAATAAAATCTGGTCTCTTCTTGATGCAGGACAAGAAATGGAATCCTGCGAATCTAAATGCTTAAAAGGAAAAATTGCTCACTAAGCCTTACAGATCTCAAATGAATAATGGGCAAACCAAAGGAATCCGTTATAGATAGTTTGAAGTTATGGAAGAATGATGTAGATGGACAGGCTTGTCATGGTTTCACAATGAGTCCTTGTTTGCTTGAAATGAATAAGCTTAGTGGGTATGTTCAGTGGTCGCGGGTCGGCTTTAAGTTCTAGATTGGTTTAAAACTAACAGGTTGTTGGGTTGAAAGGTTACAAGTCCACTAGGTTAATGGGTTTCTGGCTTATGGGTAATGGGTTTGTTTTCAATGACATGGGTTTAATGAGACCTTTAAATTGATGGATTTAACGGGCCGTTGGGGGCTATGTGATTGAAATTTCATATGTGGGAGTTATAGAGGATGAAGGTGAGGCTAGGGTTCTCAGTGGGGAAAGTAGGGAAAGGGGATTTGATTTTCTTGGGGGATGTGGTTTTCACTGAGGAAAGGGAAAGTGGACGGAAGGGCCGTTTGAATGTGACACACTCACAATGAGTAATAGTTGTTGGTGGTGAGTGCAACGAGGCGGAGGCGGTGCTCAGAGCTGCGTGGATGACAGTGGTTGTAGGTATAGAGAGGGATTGGTGAGGAAGGAAGGGGGATTCTACTGTGCTTGCCTGCAACGACTTCATGCAACTGAATTATGCGACTACTCCTATGGGGTTAGAAAGATCGGCGTAGGCAGGGACTGTTGGTGATGACTGCAACTGATGGCGAGGCTCTAGATGAGCAACGTTTGTAATCACGGTATCAGTATTTATGGTGAGCCTCCACCTATACCTTTGATCCATGGCACTCATGGTTTCTTTTGTGATACATATTCCACTTCTCTGGACACTGTCGTGCACCTTAACCCCTAATAAGATCTGCTTTATCCCCAATTTTATCTATACTATTTAAAACAGTTGGTACTGTCTTTCTCCCACGAATCCAATTCCACTTTGCTTCGAACTTCTGGCGCCATCAATATTTAATTTTATTGACATGATATGAGGTTTCTGCTAGATCTTTGCTGTACTATTTCCTGAGTTGACATTTATTGTCCTGATCAAATGGTTTAAGCTGATTTGTTGCAGATTGTTCCAGGGACTTACGACTATGGTCTATTTAAATAATTTGATCCCTGATCATGGGAAACAATAACATGCTTATGAATGATAACGTCCACTATCTCACATTGGTACCCCTGGTACTGCACTTCCTGATAGCCAACACAATATCAAAAAACTTTGCATACGGATATTTTCTATGCTACAAACATTGTTACCTATGAAAAGGCGAAGATCCTCGAGCCTGTGAACTGAATGCATAGATCTAGTCATGCCAAAGACTATTAGCAATTGTCCAATAAAAGCAAATGTGATCTACGGATTCCACCACATCACTGCTATCACAAGTATCATTCTTTCACAATGCACATTTGTTAGCCTTTCTTTAGTAGGATACCTATGCCAAACCACTTTCAATGTAGAAGTTTTGAGCCCAAGTGCAAACACAAGCTGATCGGAAAATGTTTTATTTTTACTTGTTTTGGTGGCTTCGGTTTTATGAATGCTTTCCTGTGTATTTATGTCGATTGAAATGGGGCATAACTGTTGGTTTAGAACTCAAATTATATTATTTTGATTATATTGTTTTAACTAGGCCTACACTTTTTTATGGTTCTGCATTTATGCCAATAAAGAGGGTTCAATCCCATAAAATTTGTGTAGGGATGAGAAGGACGAGTTGGATTTGTGGTAAAACTAGGAAGGGTAAGGCGAGGAATGAGTACATTAGACAAAGTATAGGTGTTGCACCAATTGCGAACAAATTAATGGAGAAACAATAGATGTTGTAGAGACATGTGACCGACGGAGAGATGACAAGACTCTAGAAAGGAGAAGGGCTCAAATTTGTGTTAAAAGGCAAAAAAGAGGGGAGGGAAAGACCTAAAATCACATGGATGGAAGTTGTGAGAAACGATATGGAAAGCTTGCAATTGTAGCAAAGGTAGCTCTCAATAGAGATAAGCCATGGTGTAGGATTCTTAAAGCTAAACTTTTGAACCAAATTTAATTGTTATGCTCATAGTTTTTAACAAGGATCAAAGTTTCGGCCGAAACCGATCTGGATCGGCCAGATCAGATTGGTTTCAGCACCATCCTATCTCGATTCGTTAGGGTTTCGGCGATATTAGAACCCAAGTTTGAGTTTCGACTGGATCGTTAGGGTTTCGGTCGAAATCGACAAGGTTTAGCTGGATCGGCTGAAACCCTAACTATCTTGGCGAAACTCATACGGGGATTTGGATTAAAAAAAAACCTTCAATCGAAGAGGAAAAGAGGAGAATAAGAGAAGAAGAGAAGAAAAAAAAAAACCTGGAGAAGCCGCCGTCGTCGCTCGATCTCATCGTCGTCGTCGGTCGTCGGGCTTGCAGCTCGCCTACCCCTCCCCCGCCATGTCTGCTCTCCATCTCCTCTCCAACCCAAACCTTCGGGTTTGAGAGGAGAAGATTGAAGAGATGGGGTTTTGGTGGAGAGGTTCGGCTCGTATCTATTATGCTCCTGTGTGCGGGATCGGGATTAAACTCGAAGCGATGGCTAAATGGGCAACGAGAGTGACGTGGCATTTGTTCACTGCGTCCCTTTACCTGCCAATCGGGGTGAGTGCGATTCACGGCTTGGGCTAGGTGCAACAGATGACTGTGATTAGAAGGTATAAGTTATAATATATAACTTATAAGTTATAATATATATTATAATATATTATAACATATAAAATAAAATATATATTATAATATATGCATAATATTATGTAAATTAGAAAAAAAATGCAAAATTAGAAAATAATATGAATAAAATTACAGAAAATTCAAAAAAAATTACTAAAAATTTAAAAAATATAGAAAATTAGGAAAAAATGACAAATTACTGAAACTGTCGGCCAAAACTGAAACCGCCGAAACTTCGATCGAAACAGCCGAAACCGATTCTTGGGGGTCTGACCGAAACTGAAACCAAGTTCTCAAACTTTGGTTTTAAAGTTCATAATGCTGACCTTTGAGACCAGACTTGATGGTTATGCGTTTAGTTATTAAATTGCAGAGTTTTGAAGCTCTGGTCGCCTAGGCACTTGTTGGACGGGTGGTGTTGTTTGGTCGGCCACCTAGGGAACTTGACTTGGTGCCAGGATATAGGCGTTGCCTAGGCGCGTAATTTATTAATAGTTTTTTTGGGCTTTTTTTAAACGAGCCGAGTTCAAATTGGGTTTTTTTGATTTAATTTGGTTTAGTAGGGTTCATGATGCTTTCTAGATGGTCAATAATGTGACATCATTAATGGGAAAAAAACCTATTGGAGAAGGAAAGAGGCGAGTGACTTTGTGGACAGACCAACAAAAAAGAAGAGGCAAAGAGAATTTGACTCTAATGTATGAAGAACAATCCACAAAGAGGCAGATAATGATGATTTAGACAAGAGTGATGGTGATGTAGTTGATTTAGATGACAAGTGGTTTTAATTTTGTTTTTATTTGGAACGCATGGATATGAAATGCTAGCACAATATGGAGCATTACCTAATATAGTTATGTTTATGCGTATGAGATTCGTTTGATGTTCATGGTTATGTTTATCTTGCTGATGTGTGATTCTTATTTGCATCAATATATAATTATTGTGGTTGATGTGTGGTTCTTATTTGTTGCAATAATAATGTTCTCGTGGCTTACCACATACTCTTGATCATACCCATTATTGAATATTATTATTTCGACCATATGAATCTCTAGAAAATAAATTTAATGTGTAAAATCATAAATTACTTATTTATATTTCACTTTTATTGATTTAATTTTGTTGGCTAGGCCTCGCCTAGGCAGGCCAAGTCGCTTAGGCATTTCCTTGATGCCTTGACTACACCGTTAAATTGTTTTCATCTTTAAGAAACAACCGTACTTTCTTCTTTGAATTATCTTCATTATCAAGGAATAAACATACTTTTTATTTACTAATCTATGGAGTTCTTTTAAGTTTTTATTAATGTTATTTTCATTTTTTTTTGCTTATCCAGGTTACATCCAAGCATTACTACATTATGGCTGAAAAGGACCATTATAAGTTCAGCAATATAGAAAATTTCTTGGTGAGATATGTTTTTGATATAGTTTATGTACAATACCATCTATTTCTTACATTATAAAAGTAACGTATATGTCGATCTACATAAGCAGCGTTACTCTTTGGTTAAAACTGTTCCTCACAATAAACTTAGTGACAACTTCTGTGTTAACATCAGGTTCTCCCAAACATGGCATACATTGATGACATCAAAGCAGTCAACTATGATATCTGTGGTGTTGTTCGATTGGTTACCCCAAACTTAAAAGCGATGGTAACACAACATACTTTTTTCTTCAAGGCTGTGAATTATCACACTGAAGTTTCAATTTTTCAAATTTCACCTAATTATTTCTGATGACTAGGTTGCATTGACACATGGGCCTGAGAATTTCACGTCTCAGAGGAAACTGACAGATGATGACGGAGGTTTCTGTTTTGAAGTATGTTTGATTAAGGCTGCATTTGTTAATTTGATATTCTTATGGTGCTTTTATGCTTTTTGAATTGGCTGATTATGTATTTCTTATTTTATCCTAATTGACAAATAATAGTGTTTTCCTGATTTGTATTTTTGTTATCCAATTGTGCTAATCCTATTGTTGTTTATTGTAATCATGCTTGTCATTAATTTGTTTCTGAGGTTACTTCAAATTTGTGGTCTTGACCTTTTTGATATGAGAAGTTAATCATAGAACACTTTGCTGTCTTGAATACAGTCAGATATATGCGTGTAACTAATATTCTTGATTTGCATGCGTGTGTCAGCATAGAAAAATACTTTTTGGTTAGCATGTATATTATTGTTAGGTCTTCCACGTTTTCTCTTACCAAGAAAGTATGTTACCAAGGGTGTCAGCTAGCTCAACTGGTAAAGTCGCTTGGTGGTTGTACCAAAGCCCTAGGTTCAAATCCCTCCTTTATCTTATATACTGATTGGGCTCTTCTTAATGCTCTCCCATATTTGAGATGCCACCTCTTCTCACAAAAAAGAAAATGAAAAAAAAAGTTTTCCGGTTGTTCTAAAAATGGACTTTGAATTAGAAGGTTATCCTCTTATGAAGTCAAGCTACTTTGTGCATCTTTCACCCAATAATATCTGCAAGTCCTATAGAGTGAATTTCATGACGAATAGAAAGATATTTAGAATTTACAAGATAAGGTTCTTCAATAAAAAATTAGGAGTGGTAGCAGACATGTTTGGGTCTACTTGGTGTCAATCTTCTCTATCAAAAGCCGAATCCTGGCCCCTACGCAATTGGACGCATCTGCCGGTTTAATATTGCCTAATTAGAGATGTCGTCAGCTCGAATTTTGTAACCCACACTAGAACCTTTTAGCTTTGGATATTGGTTCTACGGGTGATTAGTGATTGAAATAATTGATAGTTGGTTTGGAGACCGTGATGTTTGTTAAACCTATAATTTATTTTGGTTACCGCTTGAATATAGACTCTTTGTGTCGAGTGGTTAGATCTGAGGAGTAAACTGAGAGTATGATGTAGTCCAGAATCCGGATGCATGTCTTTCCTCAGGATCAACCTTGGGATTTGCTTTACCAAGCTGGGAATGAGAGCTATATCTCTAGGAGGTTCTATAGATTAAAGGATCAAACCAGTGTAGTCAAGGCGTCACCTAGGCGTTTTGGAGATCTGACCGTCTAGACAGTGGCTAGACGGGCAATGGAGTCTGGGCGGTTGCCTGGGCGCCTAGACACCAAGCTATAGGCGCCTCCTAGGCGCCAACTTTAATAATTGGTTTTTTTTTTGGGTTTTTTTTGAATTAGTCGGGTTCAAATTGAGTTTTCTTGGCTCCCTTTTGGTTTTATATGGCCCATGTTACGTTATAGATGGTCAACATCATGCCATCATTAATGGGAGAAAAACTATTTTGTCCATGTTCTCAGGATTTGAAGAGGAAAAAGACGAAAGAGGTATATAAGGATGATTCATATAAGAGTGACGATGATGTAGATGGTTAGGTGATTTACATGAGTAATTTTATTTGTTTTTCTTTTGGATACGTCGATGTGAAATGTTCCAAAAATTAATAGATTGCCTAATTTGGTTATGTTTATGCTTATGATATTTGCTTGTATTTATGGTTATGATAGGATTATGCTTCTCTTGCTGATATGTGATTCATATTTGTTGCAATATATAATCATTGTGGTTGACGTGTGATTCCTATTTGCTGCAATAATAATAGTCTTGTAGCTTACCATACGCTCTGGATCATATCCATTATCAAATATTATTATTTCGACCATATCTATATCTAGAAATTAAATTTTACTATGCATAAAACCACAAATTATTTACGTATATATTACTTATATTTATTTAATATTTAATTTTTATCGCCTATGCCTCGCCTCGTCTAAGCAGGCCAAATCGCCTAGGCATCGCCTAACTCCTTTGACTACACTGGAGCAAACAAAGGGCATGAAAGAGTATGATAGGGACATAGATGTATGGTACATGGGGAATACAAAGGGCCATTCCTGTCAAATATGACTGCATATATGATTGTGTGGTTGCATAGGCAAAAGTAAAAAAGTATTTGGGTTGTGCAAACACCACACACATTAGTTGTGCGGACGCCTAAGACTATATGACGCCGCACATTGTAGTTGTGTGGACACATCAAACGACTAGTTTTGTACACGTTGAAGTTGTTGGTCACATAGTGTATTTTGCGGCCACACAATTACCTATTGAGAACTCTAGGTAGAAATTGGCAGGAGAGAGAAGTGTGTGTGTGTGTGTGTGAGGTGGGTGGGGGGGGGGGGGAGTAAAAGATCCATAGGGTCGGATATATGATCGTAGGGACTATGGGGTCATGGTGACTATACGAGTGCTTGTCCTAACCCGATATGCGGTCCCAAATGATAACATTTCTATTGATGTAGGTAGTTTTTCTTGTAGTTGATGTGTGCATGATTAGGGTGGAGTATACAACAATTCTAAAGAAGTTAGACTTAATATAAAATTCAATTCCTCAAGATACTAGATTAAAATATTTTCTACAACTAGGGGTGCAAAACAGGCCGGGTCTAAAATAACTCGGACTGGGCCGGGTCGGGCCTAGAGATACCTAGCCCGGATGGACCCGTCGGGCTCGGCCTCGGGTGACTATGCGACTGCTTGTCCTAACCTCATATTGGGTTGGGCCAGTCCTAGAGATGCCATGCTCGGATGGGTTGGGCCAGTCCTAGAAATGCCATGCTCGGATGGGTTGGGCCAGTCCTAGAGATGCCATGCTCGGATGGACCCGTCAGGCTCATCGGGCAAAGGGCCAGGTGGGGCCAAGGGTCTGAGCCCTGGCTTGACTCGTGTATACATATATTTGGAATTTCGAGCCGGGCCAATCGGATTTGGGCTAAAAATGTTGTATTTTTAATGGAAAAAACCTGTACACAACTTCATGTGCTGTTTGAACACCCAACCTCAAAGATTTTAAAGAACCCGTTGACTGCTATAATATATTTTTTTATTGCTCAACATATACATCCTATATATATATATATATATATATATATATATATATATATATATATATATATATATATATATATAAAAATAATAAATGTACTGTATTTGGATCAGGCTCCGGGTTTGCCTTTCAGGCTTCCTTTCGGGCCCGGCCATGGGCTGAGGGTAGCGGCCTGAGCCTGGCCCACAAGTCTTTCGGGTTGGGCTGGGTCGGGCCGTTCTCGGGTCGTTGACTTTCAGGCCGGGCTGGGCCGGTCGGCGGGCCAGATTTACACCCCTATCTACAACGATTCCCCTCACAGTTGCCTTTTTTTTGCTAGACACCTCACAATTACCTAAAGAGGGAATATTTACTACTGGATGTGCGCCTATATCCTATTAAGCCACTGCACTCTAGAAAGTCATTTATGCATATCCTGGTGTGTGCTGTAAGTTTAAGGTATCATGCCCTTTTTTTTTTACTATACTTTCTGAAGCATTTCAGACGACGTTCACTATGTGAGGCTTATCATAGTGAGTTATCATATTAAGGCTGTTGGAGAAACAAAGGAATTTATCATGATTTTTGTTTTAAAACTTTGACCTGCGCCGCAAGGTGTAGGGTTCGGTCCCTATTTAAGGACATAGAGAGAGAGGGGGCCGGTCCTAGCAAGCTTGCCCAAGCCCCTTTCCTCTTGTTCTCCTCTCTTGTCTCTCTCTCCGGTTGCACGTGAGTTCGGACTTTGCATCGGCTTTCTCGTGTGGTGATCCGTAGACGGAGAAGAGTTGTTGTTCGAAGGAACTCAGAGATCCGACAACGACATGCCGTGTATCGTGTGAGATTGAGTGAACGAAGAAGGCTTCACCTCTCGCGTATTGTCAGTTTCTTCGCATGCGATTTTCCGTCTCCATCAACAAATTGCTAATTGTCATCAATAAGTAGTTCCTTGGTATATTCTTGTTATTTCATACTTGGATGCATCTCTTTTTAAGTTAATATTGGATTTTGAAGTTATCTTGTTTGAACATTCATGTTATTAGTTATTTGACCATTCCATTGATGTTTTTTTCTGCCATCAGAGTATACATTGCCATCAGAGTATACATCTTTATGTTGAGCGAATCTCTCTTTATTAAGTTTTTTTATACGTTTTGATGATGTTTAACCTAACGGAATAGGTTTCACCTGGTGAATATCGGTTATCTGCTATGTCAGTAAGCTCTGAGAGTTCTTCTGGGCTTCTGTTTTCTCCACCATATGTCGATCTCAAGGTTAACAATCCATTGCTCGATTTAGAATTTCTTCAGGTAAAAACCTTGATGATAAACTTTCTATGAGTGTGCTGTTTGCTTCTTACATGATATTCGCAACATGGTTGCAAGACTAGATGAGTGAAGCTGTAACTTGCTTTTTTCATTGGTCATGTGGGTTTTTTTTTATTTTTTCAGAAAATGTAGAACTTAGCAGCGTAATATATTATTCTGAAAGTGTAATTTACTTCTGACACTCAGGCACAAGTCAATATTCACGGGAGTGTACTTTGCAAGGAGCAATGCAGCCCTTCTATTTCTGTGTCACTTGTTAGATTACTTGGTGAAGCTATGCAGGAAAGGAAGACAATTGCTTTGAGTCATGAGAGCAGTGGCTTCGCTTTTCCAAAAGTCTTTCCTGGAAAATATCGAGTTGAGGTATATTACTTTTGTATTCTTCATTTAGAATACCAACGTCATAATAATGTGGCCTGCTTCAGTGCCATAAAACTAGCGCAACTGGAAGCATGCACAACCTTCTTCCAAAAGTTTTATTCATAATGGAGACCACAACATACATAATTATTCCTCATCAAAATGTATATGCATATACTTTCCCTTTAGCCTCATGTTATTTAGCTGATGCTTCAGTCTTGTCTTCTTTTGCCACTGACTCTGCTGTTGTTTCCTAACTATTCAACATGTATTTAGGTCAAGCATGCCTCTTCACCATTAATGCCGGAGGAAGATGGTTGGTGCTGGGATCTAAGTGCTATTGACTTAGATGTGGGCATTGAGGACATGAATGGAATTTTCTTTGTACAAAAAGGTTACTGGATTGATATAATTTCCACTCATGATACAGATGCCTACATCCTCCAACCTGATTTGTCACGTGTTGATTTGTTGATAAAGGTATCTTATTTGCTGACAACAAAACTCCCTAACCCATATTACAGATGTATTATGAGTTTCAATTGCATCGGTTTTTATTTAAAGAGTCGTCTTAAGTTCTTTGTTCTTGGTTTTCACTTTGCAGAGAGGGTCACAAAGAATTTGTGTTGAGACTCCAGGGCATCACGAGCTTTATTTGGTTAATTCATGTATTTTCTTTGGGAACTCATCAGTGAAGTTTGATACCTTGAACCCAATGGTATGGTAGTTCTCTTTTAGTGCCTTTTTCCATAGTAGTAACCTGTTAATGACCTTCAGCAGACCATGGGTTTGAAAAGTTTGCTCTTGTTTGCTTCTTCATTTCATCCTCTCTTATGGTCTTGTACAGCCTCTATATCTTACCGGAAAGAAATACCTTCTAAAAGGAGAAATCCACATTGCTAGCTCGCTTCAAGATGCCTTCGACTTATCTGAGCGCATCATTGTGGACATATTTAATAAAGGTGGCACACTTCTTGATACTATCCATACTAGATTTGTTTCTGATGAGAGTGAGCAAAAAGGCAATGCTGTCTATGAATACTCGATCTGGTCTGATCTTGGAGAAGAATTCACTTTTGCTCCCCGGGACTCCAGGTATATATTTCTCTGTACGATGCTTGAGGAACGTTCTTTTATGTTGTATATAGATCACATCTTCTATTTTCTTCTGAAAAAATTGGTATAATGGTTAAAATGCTTATAGTATATAGTAGTATCAATGTAAGTGCATGTTTTTAACTTCTGTCACGCATGCAATGTGGGTGCATATGCATAATGGTACACATACATGGGACTAAGGTATTGTAAGTCTGATCTCAAATATAGGTGTATGGCTTTTCCTTATGCGTAAGATACTACACAATGAAAAACTAATACAGTTTTGCTTGTAATGATTAGTATACTTGTTTGTAATATACTGATAAATAAGGCTGTTATCCTTATGTTTGACACATTTAACTAAAAGCCGTTTATCAATGCACTTATTATTCGTGCAACTTGTACAGACTAATATAACTATTGACATTATGCACCTACCATGTACCTATTAAGCAATATCGTGTTTTATGTTCCTATTAGGTATAGTCTGCTGTCACTACAAGATTTTCATTTTTTTTTTTCGTATAACCACCTTCGATGCCTCAAGTTATATCCAAGCTTCTTTCTTAATTGCGGATTTAATTTAGTCTTAGCTGCAAACACCTAACTAGTTAGGTATTTAAGACTGATCCTGTGAGCTGGAAACTTCTACCTTGGATGTTGTAACTTGTAATTACTTTGGAATCTCCTCTTGCTCATGCATCCACACTTTTGACTTCTTCCACACCTTTTTTCTCATGCATCTTTTATTGCTACCATATTTTATCAAAGTTTAATTTAGTTGTAGCAAAATTTTATCATTCATGTAACTACCATTGTCAGCTCATTGCAATTTTAGTATTGTATACAAGTTAATGATATTTTATACAATCACTTTTTAATTTTTATGTGATTCCCACATCCAGATTTCATATTACCCTTCTTCCTTGCTTCCACCACTGAGTTCACTTCCACACCCTATCTGATTTAACCAACTACGAGAATGAACCATTAGTTTTCCTCAAAAAAAAAACAAGAACAAGAGGACGAACCATCAGCTAAGGAAAAGATTCAGAATTTAGAAATAACAAAAGTTCAGAATAAATTTACGGTTTTAGAATTCCTTCAAGAAATGCTGAATTTTACTAAAAAAGGATCTATGAAAGATGCAACAACAAAAACTTAGCAGCATGAGACATAAAAGCAGCAATAAACTTGAATAATTGTATTGCATGTAAAATTTTCATAGGCAAGGTGGGTCGTATGCCCCACGAGTCTTAAAACTTACTGAAAGTAGTGTGTAAATAGTCAAAATATTAAAAAGCATATAAAATTTAGAAAAATAGATTTAATATATCTAGAGCTGGTAAGAAGAAAAAGAAGCAGAAGAGGAAGAGAGAGTGAGAGAAGAAGAAGAAGAAGAGGAAGACGATAAATAGAAAGATTAAACATGTGATTTGTGACCGTAGATTGCATGTCAAACGAACAACTGCGAGAGCTGCAAGTGTTAAATGGTCGTGTTGTGGCTGCCGGCTAGTGAGTAGCACCTCGTGGCCATATGATCACAAAGTGCCTGTCATAGCCGGATATTTTTGGATACAATTGATATTCTTTCACAGAAGTATGATATTGTCTAACATGGAATTTTGTTTTCTTAATCTGAAACGGACATTGTTATAGTGCATATGAATAGGTTTCTGGTGGTCGAGACTGGCAGTGAGCATGCAGCAACAAAACACAAGGGTTAGATTGTGGGCCATATTTGATTTATTTTGTGTTCGTAAGAAACAGGGATTCACATTGTTTCTCTTTGACATTTATGTGTTGAATTGTGCATCAACTAAATTTTATTATATAAGTTTTTCCTTTGTACTGGAAGTATTAGATAAGGACATAACAGTAGGATAAAGAAATCATGTACTTTTTATTTATTAAAAGTTGTAAAATTTATACAAAAAATCTTTTGGCTCCAGGAAACCTCCCCTTGGCTGGTGGTATCTTCATGATGTTAAAAATTTATTGATAGAGTTCTATACTTAAAAAGCTTAAACTTGACTACTTGAACTTCCATATAAAAAGTTTATTAATGAGATCTTATTTTGTCGTATATATTTTAAAGCTTATAATCATGGTGTTATCAGTTACAACAATAAAAGAATTAAAATATTGATATAATAAACTATGTTCCAAGGATTAAAAAAAAAAAAAGTGTCTGTAGACAAATCAGTTACAGCAAGAAATTCGAGGCTAAATTAGGGCACACATGCTCCTCCTATGGGAAAAAAGGAGATATAAAGGGCAGAAGTGTCACTTAACACATCTTCAAAGCTAAGGGAAGTTTGATTTTTTCATCCCTTTATTATATATCCATGTTACGTATCCATTTACATTATGACCATGCAAATTGCTTGCCCTAGGTTTTCATTATGGAATTGACATCTTTAATACTCTGAACTCTTCAAATGCGTGTCTACTTCTTATTTTGCTAGAACTAGGTTTATAAATCTATGGTGAGTGCCGAAAGCACATGCATTACTATCTATATATTATGACAGGGTGAATGGATAATTGGGGAAGATAAACATGGGTCCAGATTCATTTGGAGGGTGGCTAACCATGGGCCCGAATTCATCCCCCCTCAATGAATTTGAATTCAAACTCTCTTCCCCCCCTCTCTCTCTCTCTCTCTCTCTCTTTCCCCCTTTATCTCTCTCTTCTCTCACATCACCTCTGAAGAAATTTTAGTTAATGCATTACATTATTAACAAATTTCTACTAGGAAATTGCTGCATCGAACTTCTTTATGGTTAGACATGTTGGTTATGGATATCATGCCTTATTCATGCAAGGTATAATTCCAGTAAGTTTTCTTTCCTCTGACCTGGATATGTTTGGTGTTTGCAGTAACAGCAAAGAAAAGAAAATCCTATTTTATCCAAGACAATGTCATGTAAGTAAATTTTTGGTATCTAATTCTATCACTATATTCACATACAAACATCTGTAAGTTATTGCTAGCCATTTAATTGACAGTTATCGGTTTCAACTGATGGTTGCCAAGATACTATTCCTCCGTTTGATGGTCGGGATGGGCTGTACCTCGTAGGATCTGTATCTCCAGCACTTTCTGGTGTAAATATAAGGATTCTAGCAGCAGGAGAGAGCAGCTATGCTCCTTTACGAAAAGGTGATTTAGCTTTGCAAACAGAGACAAGAGATGATGGTTCTTTTGTTGCTGGTCCTTTGTACGATGATATAAGTTATAACGTTGATGCTTCGAAGGTTTGTGTCCATTGAATGTCAAAAACCCTTGCTTGCTAGCAATTGATAAATTATCTTATTATATTTTGAGAATTAATCTCTCTCTCTAAGATTATGGATACTGTAATTCACATCTTAGTCTTTACTTTCTGTAGTGAAACTAAATCATGAAATTTGTCCTCATTTAACTTCATTAGTTGCAGTGCTAATGAACCGAACAACTGCATGTTAAATGTCCTTGCCTGTTAGCAGTTGCTCAATTATCTTATCAAATTCTGAGAATTACTCTCTTCTGTCAACCTCTATGAGATTATGGATACTGTATTTCACGTCTTAGCCTTTAATTTCTGTATGAAACTTGATCATGTAAAGTTGTTCCTCATTAAACTTCATTTGTTGCAGTGTTGATGAGCCATGTAGTTCATCTTTTAATATAGGTGTGTATAGGATAATTATTTTGATTACCTAATTCCCATTCATATGTTGTTGCCATCATATATCAAGTGTCTTTTTGAACAATTAAAGGTCACTTCCAATTTGTTGAAATAAATTATATTTTCTATTGTAATACGAATCAAGTGAAGCTTAAGATGTAAATGGTACATATCCTTGGATAATTGCTCATGATATTTAATGCTGGACAGAGATCCAAAAGATATCTGTCAATCAACATGCCATCAAAAAAGAGAAGAGAAGGTAAAAGGAGATAATTTTGGTATAAGGACTGAAATTATTGCATAAAAAATGATTAATCCTAACTAGAAATCGATAATAGTTGTAGGAAACAGATTTACAAGCTTTCAAACCTCTTCTATTTATAATCTTAAGGTTATAACACATTGACACTTCTAACCTATTTAGTCATGTACTAAACTAGAGGAAGCATATATTATTAAATAAAGTTAGGTCTCTTAACTCATGATTTATCCTCTTTTTTGGTTTTCTGCACTTCTACGGATTTTGTTCTGTAAAGTTCATACAAAAGAAGTGTACAACTCATATAGGAGTTTTAGAAGGACTTAGACTCCCCCTTCTAGAAACATGAAATGGGAAATAAAACATACTAAGTCAAATGGGACTAAGGCTCTGTACGAAACTGGTCCAATTATGATCAATTTTGTACGTAAATGGCCAGAATTGGGCCAGTTTCTTACAGAATTGGAAATTCTGGAATCTTATAACTCATAATTCAATTTATTTGGGACAGGAAAATGGTGGCTCTGATAGGCTAGGAGATACCTTGAAGGGATCTAGGGCGGCTCGAATATCGAAGAAGAGATGGCATCCCCCACAGGCTAAAGACAAAACGTGATGATCAACATAGACGCAGTTTCCCTCCTCTCTCCTTGATGAGTTTTTTCGGCCTTCTTAGAGGCATCACAGGGCTTCGATCTCTGTCTCTTTCGATTGTCATCTGCCACACAGCCGCATTCCTTTTCCTATCGCTGTGTCCGAGGCGTTGATGTGATCCCACTCTCTTACATAGGCTTGTTGAAGAGACGCTTGTATTCTCTCCATAGATCTCAACAACATGCTTCGTTGGGTCCGAGGCGTTGATGCAATCCTATCCTTTTGCTTAGTGGTGTCAATAGTACTTCCCCATAGACCTTAGATTCTCAGTAACATGCTTCGTTGGGTCTTAAATGACACCTTGTCTTGGTACTTCAAAGATATTGGAGACTTTAAGTTTGCGGTTTCCTTTATTCCTGATCTTCAGCATACTGTGATCATTGGCAACATCTCGCTCGGTTCTATCACTTCATCCTTTGAACATTGGACTCCTTGCTTCTGTTCTCTAGGTCACAAAACCTTTGCTACTATCTGTCTTCGTATTGCATGCATGTTTCATGGGTGGACCCGTGTTGCCTCCATTTACGAAATTGTAAGTCACATCATCAATAACTTCAATAACAGAGAAGCTGCCAGGTGAAGGACACTAAAAGAAGAATAAAAAAAAGGATTAGCTCCTTTTTTCACAAGAAAGTCTTGTATGGGCTTGTTTGACAGAAATAAAGCAGGGATGCCAATAGTTTGGCAATGTGGGCCTCCTTTTGGGCTTCATTATTTTTGTGGGCCACACTTTGGGCTTTCTCCCCCTTGGCTTGCTCGATTTGAACCGTTAGAGGCTTCATCTATTGTAGAATATGATCATGCATATCATCATCCGATTAAAGAACTTAAACGATAGTTGGGCTAGCTGATTCGTCTAGTTGGGTGCGACAACCCTGCACCATAGGCTAGTCTAACATGCCAAATTAAATAAACAAAGTATTAACCATCCGATCTTTGCCCAAGTCTGGCGATGGAAACGTTATTTGAAGGACAAAAAAACTAAAGCATAATAAAGAAGATAAATAATGTTTATAGTCCAGATCGGCTACATCATTTTTGGACCTCATTCCACCACCTGGTATCTTTATCCCCACGTCGATAACATTAGATTCTCCAATAACTTCTCTTAATACAATTTGTCATCTAATACCACATCATATTTCGTGTACTTTCCAAGATACAATTTCCCTCCTGAACTAACTTCTCTTTAAAGAACGTCATATCGTTCCCTTTTGTTCTTAATGTTAGTATACACATCCAAAACCACTAGCCTTTGTTGTGTTGTCAAACGTTCTCCTGGTGTCACCGTACAATCTTTGCATCTGGATTTCTCATTTCTTGTTAGTAGAAAATAATCTATTTGTGAGTCTGTGACACATTTTATCCACTCTTGTAATAATTAAATGTTCATCTCTCTTTTGAAATAAGTATATGCTATCGCTAGATCATAGGCCACAAGGCCTACAACTAACTCTAGTATCGAAACTCAAATGCATTTCTATCTTTAAAACCTTCTCCCCCCAAGTACTTTCTCATGTTCTCTATTACTTTTCCCAACATAGCGATTTAAGTCACCACCTATAAATATACTTTCTCCCTTTGAAATTCCATGCATTAATCCATCAATCTCTTTCCAAAATTGCTCTTTTACATTCTCATCTAATCTTATTTGTAGTGCATAAGAACTATTTACATTAATAATATAGCCACCATTTTTATAGCCAATAATCTATCACTTAACCTTTTAACCTCGACAATATTATCCCTCGTATCTTTACCCACTAATATTCCAAATCCATCTCTAGTGGTATCCTTCCCTACATAGATAAGCTTGTACCCATCACCAATTTCCTTAGATTTTCTCTTTTCTGTTTGGTTTCTTGTAAGCAAGCAATATTGACTCTTTTTCTCGTCATTCTATTTACCAATTCTCAACTCTTTCCGGTCGAAGTCCCAATATACCAAGTAATAAATCTGACCCTCATCTTTTTTGGGATTATTTTTCTTGCTTGCTTATGTTCCATTTTGTGAGGAAATCATTGTCTTCAAGTTGATCCAATTGGTCATCATTGCAATGCGCTGCTTCTAAGAGGCACCTTAACTCTATCCATCCCTCACATATTTTTCACCTCAATCGGGCTTTGTTGTGGTGAGCCATTTACTGGTGATGACCTAGCAAACACTGTCTATTTCTCACCACAATTGGGTTAAGTTGTGCCTGTGGTGCGTCACTTACGAGTTACGAGTAACGACCTAGCAAACCTTTACCCATTTCTCACCACTATTAGGTTAGGTTGGTGCGTGCCACTTATAGGTGATGACCTAGCATTAATATTAATCGGATTGTGATTCATTTAATAGTTTGTGTTAGTTTTTTACGACTGGCTTTCAATTTAACATCAATCATCAACCTATCTTATCCGGGCTTGGGACCGACAATGGCGGTTTTACAAGACGGATTTCTAAAAAAAATATTCAATTTATCCACCTTTATCTTTTTCAAACTACTTTTGGATGATTTTCTTTGTTATTTTCTACAGAATTCATCAAGAGAAGAATGAGGTTATTCTAGATAGGAAAGAGTCCAGTTGGGACAAATTTTTTCTAGAAGAATAGGTCATAGGAGAGGAGGGGAGTACTCTTCTTGCGGGAAGAGTAGTCCTACCCCACTTCTATTCCGTCATTAAACTATTATCTTTCTTAACTTGGGGAAGGAAATAAGGTCAGTTGTCCTCTGTTATTGTAGAAATCCCCTCAATATTTTGCGGATAAGTTCCTCTAGCCCTACATATTAAATCAAAGCTATTTGGTGTTTGGACATTAAATTAATCGTAATTAAACATACCCTCCCTCAATAAGTATGATATTTAGGCCAATTCCCCGGGAAAATTTGACTTAAACCCCCATAACTATATGATATTTAGGCATACTCCCCTATTCTAGCTAATTTTTATATAGTAATATTATCTAGTATTTGGGGGGTAAGTCAGATTCTATGAAGGGGGTGGGGGGTATCCAGGTATGTCTAACTACGATTAATTTGGAGTGGCATGTCCAAATACCATATATTTTTTGGGGGGTAAGTCAAAATTACCCTACATTTTTTTTGAAACGTAAATTGCCCTACATTTTAATAACACAGAAATTGAATAGATGTTTCTCATTCTATGATCATAGTGCTATAATTGGTTCCTAGTATACTTGTATGGTCCTTCAAGGTCATTTTTTGTCCTCTAAGAAGAAAGCTTCTGATTTTCTTTCCTATCATGCTGTCACTGCATTTGTCTAAATATATTCTCTTGTTGTGAAGCTCAACCTCTGTTGTGTAGTTTTTGGCTCGATACGAGGCTGTTTCAGAATATACTTTTCATATATATTTCTGTCTAACCTACTTTGGTACTTTTATCTTTATACAGTGTGGCTATCATCTCAAACAAGTGGGGCCAAATTCATTTACTTGTCAGAAACTTAGTCAAATTTTGGTGAATATTTACGATGGCGGTGAAGCTGGAGAGTTGCTACCTTCAGTTCTATTATCTTTGAGTGGTGAAGATGGCTACAGGAACAACTCCATTAGTGGTGCTGGTGGTACTTTCTCTTTTGACAACTTGTTTCCTGGAAGTTTCTATCTGCGACCATTACTGAAGGTGCTTTACTGAACATTTCTCTGTTACCTACTAATCATGTCATTACTTTCTTGTTACCTACTGATCATGTCATTTCTCATGCCATTGCTTTCTTGTTTATAAATTATTTCTGACCACTGTAGGGCCTGTAGGCTTAGACTAGTTGATGTGATGACTTTAAAAATTATTTGATGTACAGTTAATAGTCCCATTTTTTCTTTTTTCTAAACATGTGCATCTAATAAATGTTGATAAGCATCAAACACATGTATGAAAGAGATGAAATTGTTATCTCCATGATTATTCAAAACCATTCATTGTGTGAGATTATTAGACAGCCTATGAATAGAATTCTCTAGTACATATTGAATATTGAAGTCTACCAAAAATATGTATTATTGTTAATTGGAGAATATATAAGTGTGGTAGTTGGGGGTATGGAAGTTTTGATTGCATGCCTTGTGATAGAGTTCACATGTTGAAACACTTCTTGATTATTTGCTCATTTTACATTGAGACAGTTTGGTAAATGCATTTCTAGATTGACATCACACTTATTTCAGCTATCCCATGACAAGAACTGTGAGCTATAGTTGAAGCTTATCAAAAGGAGCAGCAATTTCTGGTTAAGAAACCTATGGAACAGTTCAAAACTCTTTTGGCTTGGCAAATGCATGCAACATTTGTTAGGATTTAGATATGATATTTTTCCATTTTTATATCATCCGAGGTCATTCTTAAAGGCCAAGGAATCTACTCTGAGTTGAGCGTTTTGATAGGAGCAATCAACTATACCAGTAGTTGTCAACATACTGGGGTTTTGCATCAATTCAGCGAGGGAAAGCGTCTTAGCTCAGACGAACATGGTAAACTTGAACAAAGCGATAAGAGAGACTTGGATTTAAATAATTATTTTGTAAGTTGCAAACTATACCAAAAATTAAGAAAGTCACATTTTTTAGATATCATGATATTGAGGGCATAACTTAAAAAAACTGGTTCAATAGTTTCATAGTGCTGATTGCAACCAAGAAACTCCTCCCATGATTTACAAATTGTTGTCTCACTCTGTTATGCAATATGAGGATGTTGAGAAAATTTTGGCTGCAATTCTTCTCCTTGCTTTAATTGTTTATATTGATGCCTTTACCACTTAGCTTCAACCTTCTTTATTTACAATGAGCTATAAGGTGTGATAGAAGGTTATTGGTATCCCTGAATGGTCCTTTCTTATCGATTTTTACCTCAGTTATTCTTAAAAACCGTTCTTTTTCGAGCAACGTTTCTTAGCAACCGCATGTGGTGAACAAAGTAAACACTTACTGTGTGAACTCCAGAAAACACATCTTAACACTCAAAAGCATGCTCTTAAATCTAAGGAGACACATCCATAGTTCCATTCAAGGATCAAAATCTCAAAATAAATCGTGAAATATCTCGGTTTTATGAAACCTCGACACGAAATCTCATATGCTATATCGAACGGAATGAGATTCACGAGAATATCGTGATATTTCACACGATATATTTGTCAGCACGAAATATCGCGATTTTTTGTGCCAAAAGACACACGAGACACATAAATTTCGTGGACATTTTGGGAATTTCGCAAAATTTCGAGAAATTTCGGGAGTTTGGCACCAAAATGTTGGGACTGAGTGGTATAAAGGGGGACTGGGGGCTTGATTCTCAGCAGCTTATTTACATATAATAACATTTAAGTAAATATGATTTTACTTAATTTTTTTTCTTCTCTATTTACATTAAGTTATTATATGTAAATAAGTAAATACCCCCCTCCCCCCCCCCCCCCTAGATTTCAATAAAAATATCAAAAAAATAAAAAACCAAGTGAATCAAAAAGTATACTTTCAGTTTTAGTAGGAGAAAACAGTTTTTTTGGTTTCTCATAAAATTTGTATGTTGAGAAAAGTTGTTAAATCAATTCATTTTTAGCTCAAAAATTCCACAAAATGTAGAACTACAAGTACATCTAGAAAACCATGGTCAGTCAGAGAAAATTTTGAATAAATAAAATTTTTTCTTTATAAACTCTTTTTTCCAGACTTGAAAAAATAGTGTTTCACATTTCAATATATTTTTTGCACGATTTCAACTTGCACAGCTTTCTTGTTTTAAGTCCGTTTTCAAAATCGTTTAAAGCATTATTTTAACAATGAACTAATCTTTATTTTGAAAACATTTTTATCCGCAAAAAAGATTTAAAACCATTTGAAAAACACAGATCAAAACAGGACCAAACAAGATTGCACAAGACTCACTAACTCAAATACATAATACATGCTTTGTGCAGCTCTACACTCATAGATAGGGTACAAATATTATTTGAGTGTTCCAAATGATGGATATATACTTGGTTTATGACTATTCAGAAATTCACTGAAAAATTCCATTAAAAAATCAATATTTTCACCATTTCTATAAAATCACAATATTTCCACACTGTCGAAATATTTCCATATCTAGAGTGTCAAAATATTGACCGAAATAGAAATTTCGAACCTTGGTTCCATGTATTGTTAAGAAGCACACCATGTGGAAATTGGTTATATGACCAACTCATCAGTTTTGTGTATTTTTTTGAAATAAATCCTGTTCCATGTCCTGTGCATTATCATTTTAATTGTGCGTTGTATTGATTTAAGATTGATCGATCTACATGTATATAAGGCCTAGGTTTGTTTTGCAACTACTTTGGTCCCAAGCTGGTCTATCCGTAAAACTCAAAGTTGGATATCTCCAATTTGCTTCGTTACATATTTGTGCTACTTGGGAGATGTAGTGAACTAATCAGGAGCATTTTAGAAAATTTTTCTACCCCCCTTCTAAGTATCAAACCTTTATAACCCTATTTATCGATTAGGTGCTAACATCCATTATTGTGGCTGCTCTGACCAAGTGGAAGACCATAGTTAGCATCCAGAAATGAACCATTCCTGATGAGTTCTTCAGATGATGTTCTTAGAGCTAAACATGTTTTGTACTTCATATGCATGTCTCACGATATCCAACCATGCCACTAATTCCCAAGATCAATACTTTACAATCGTGAAGAGAAGGACCTTCTTTATGGGACAATAAGTTTTACGCCAGTTTGTTTGACACATTATCATTGATTATCTCTGTATCTGTGCATGTTGACTCCTATTTGTCACTGTAAACATATTGTTATTATGCTTCAATTTTATTGGTGCCCTTAGCAATGGTGATGGGGAGTCATATTTGTTTTTCATAATTATGAAAAGACTCAGAATAGAGTAGGAAGGGGCCAAAGAAACTTGTATGGAACTAGTGAAGGAAATCTGACCTCCATTTTAAAGGACTTGGCCTAGGATATATTGGGATGGTTGGTGAAGAAGGGCTTAGATCTTTATGCTTCTGTTTTGGTTTTGAAGTTTTTTCAAATGGGGAGCTCTTTGTTTTTACATCTATCCAGGAATTTGGTTGTGTGAAATCATTCCCTAGAGTTTTTTTGCATTGATAAGATAGGGTCTGGTACTGTTGATGTACTTGATTTCAGAATTCTGTAAACCAAGTCCTTGAGCACTTTTCAAATTCTTATGAGTCATCACAATTTTTAAAAGTGCCATGTTCAAATCTCTGCAAATATCTAGTTATGTTAAAGGGTTTTCCACTTAAAGTAGAAAGTCTTATATTATTTTTACAACCCTTGTTTTCATGTTTAATATGTTTGCTTCATTAGATACCTTTAGTTTTCCAAGCACTTGTGTGGGTTGTTTAAATACTCAACCATTCTGGATCTTGTTATTTGCTCAGCAGCACATCTCTAAGTAATATTTTCTACTTTTTCTGCGTGTTCAGCTTTGTTAACCTCATGAGTGCTTGCTGTCAGCTCATTCAATTTTATTGGTCGGTCAACCCATGTATAAGGAATGACCAATTAATCATAGGTTTTTTTTTATATGTACTGCATTCATGTTCAGCAATTGTTCCTTCATCTTGTTGTTGAACAAGTTGCAGTTCATTCTTTACAACACATACTGGTAAAATTGTGAACTTCAGATGTTGATACCTTATTGTTAATCGTATTATTACAGTGGTCTCATTTGGATATATTGTTTCTGAAGTAAATAATACATATGTCGGTGTAAATCACTCTTCAGTGTAAACAATACAAGTGAATGCTCATTCATTTGTTTCTTGAAATTTGAGGAGTTTATGAAGATAGCGGTCATGTATAAGTCAAGATATATTCTCTAATCACACTTGTCATGCTATATCATGTCTACTTTCCTGAATACGCATCACTGCCTAGGGTATGTGGTATATCCTCTAATGGTCTGGTGTACTTATTAGTTTCTTCCTTTTTTAGGAGTATTCCTTTTCCCCTATGGCTGTGGCAATAGAACTGGAGTCTGGAGAGTCTAAAGAGGTTATTTTCCATGCGTTGCGTGTTGCTTACAGGTTTATTGATTTTGTCTTTCATACTCTACTTTCTTACATTTCATTTTATTTTGTCCTCCATACTCTATTTCTTAATATCCATTTTCATTATGTCGCATTAATAGCTCCACTAATACATATGAAGTTTAAGTTAGTTTGTTTTGTGCCAAAAGTAAATGGCAGACATTACATAGAGTTGTGTGCATACATTTATTACACACTTTGAGAAAGTACCACAGGTAATTCGTGAACTGTTGAGGAAGTTAATGGCATGAAAGAAGTGTAGATGGTATACTATGCTGAATCCTATGAGTTCCATATTTAACATACAACACTTCTCACATTTGAAATCCAAAGGATCCAAAAATGTTGCCAACTTGGTATTATATGAAAAATTCAAAGAGGATAAGCTATACATAGTTGCTCCAAAGCATAGCATAATGATGTAGGCATGTGCAGGAATTCAGGACCGCATGTCATTTTTTACCATCCTTATGAAGATCCAGAAGGCTGATTGATGATCCGTCGGCTTGTTGGAAAGCTCTTTCCATTACCTATGACATTAGTTTTCGTTTCATGTTGATCTGATCGATGGTTTTGAAGTTATTTAATAATATACTTATGTTCAGCTTAGGTGCGGGGTTGTCACACCCGGTTATTGGTTGGGCAAGGAACTATTAAACTGACTAGTTAACTTAAACAACTTAAGCGCTTTTAAGTGCAGCCGTAGATGCTTGAGTATCTCGATAGATTAGATTAAAAGAGCCAAAAAGGGCCCTGAAAGATCCCGAATAGGAGGCCACACCTCACCTCTCTCTCTCTCTCTCTCGCTCTCTCTCTCTCTCTCTCTCTTTCTTCCCTCCTAGCCTACAAATGGCTTTAGGCCTCCTCAGGAATCGAGTCGCACGTCCCCTCCTCCCCCCAGCCATATGGTATCTCCTCTTTTCTCTTTCTTTATTTATTCCCTCTTTTGCCCTTTTGATTTACGCTCGAATCCTGTGATGCCCTCCTATCGATCGGACGACTCACATGCTCTCATGTTGAAAGTCTCTCTATTATAAAAGAGGACATTAAACCCTAATCGGGGGAGATGAAAATTAATGAAAATAATTCTTCTAACGTGTGAAGAGTGTTCTACCCTTGTTTGTAAGATCTCTCTCTTTTTCTCTCTCTCTCCTAGCCTACAAATGACTTTAGGCCTCCTTAGGAATCGCGCCGCATGTCCCCTCCTCCCCCCAACCATACGGTCACTTCTCTTTTCTCTTTCTTTTATTTATTCCCTCTTTTGCCCTTTTGATTTACGCTCGAATCCTGTGATGTCCTCCCGTCGATCGGACGACTCACATGGTCTCATGTTGAAAGTCTCTCTATTATAAAAGAGGACATTAAACCCTAATCGGGGGAGATGAAAATTGATGAAAAGAATTCTTCTAACTTGTGAAGTGTGTTTTACGCTTGTTCGTAAGATCTCATTTGACGGATCATGCTTCTCTTCTAGTCATGTGTTTCTACCCCCTCACTTACACTCATCTCGGATCTAGCACGTGATCGTCGCTAGATTGTCTTCTTCCATTTTAAATCTTCATCCATTTCTTCTAATCTCTCTTTTCTTGTCCACCATCTTTATCCCTCGGCCATTTTAGTTAGAGATACAAGCGTTGGAGCCCTACTTGATAGCGACGGTCATCCTCCGAGGTAATCGTTCCTCGATCCGGGTATGTTCTGACGGCGATAATCGTTTTTCATTTATGCAGCCTATTTTATTGGATTAGGGAACCACACATTGGCTTCTTTGTTTTATCTGTAGTTTGCATCTTCAGGTAATCTTCATTATTTTATAGTCCTTGGCCTTCTCTTGAGATTGGAATTATTGGCATTGCTGAATTTATATTTTAAAATCTGTTTTGATGTTTACAATTGTGGTTTATTATTCATTGATCATTGGAGCGACTTGTTATAAAATTAGATCCGTTTCGCCTCATATTTACTATTACTGAATTTTAATTCAATCACATTTGTTTCGCTTGTTAGTACTTAATTTCAGCATATTAATACTTGGGAAATAATTTAGGCTCTCACTTATATCACACGCGCACAAACCCGCATGTATCAAGTAGGTATCAAATCACAACGTTAGAGAATTTTCACTCTCCAATCGATACGTTGTAAATCAAATGTGTGCAAATTTTTATTTTTGTTTTGCGTGCTTGAATATATTGTGGAGTGTCTATTTGTATAATTTTTACACCACCACACGTAGGCACAACATCTAATCATATTGAAGCATCATTATCAAGTTGTTGCCATGACTTATTTGTGTGAACGATCTGAATTTACTTCGGTACCACTTTTCCCGAGTATGCAGTACTCCCTGTATTATCTTAAGGACAACCTACTATATGGTCGTGCTAATGGCTGACATGTTCTGCTAGCTTCGAAGTTCGAACTACTGCAAGTTATATTTAATAACTTAACTATTTATATCCATGAATCAGAAACGTTCTTTTCTGCATCACCTCCTAAGGCTCCTACCTTTCTAATTTGATGTTAATTGATTCAACCGGTATTTCATGTTTCATTATATCAAGTAGTAGTTCTATCATATTTTTATGTTGATTCTTTTTCTTCCTTTCTGTTTTTTTTTAAATCTTTTGGTCCGTAATCAAAAGTTATCCTCGGTAGCAAATTTTTTGATGTCTACATTGTGTTCTCTGTTGTTCTTTTAGATAATGTTAGAACTTGTTCAACCATATCTATATGTTCTCAAAGTGCTTGTATGGTTTCTTATCACCATTAAGAACTTTATATCATTTCCATAATTAGAATTAAGTCAAAATTCTATATCCGCTTGTGCTCTTCAACTCCAAATCAGGTTTTTTTTTTCAGTGTCATGGGAACTGTATCATTATTGTCTGGTCAGCCAAAGGAAGGTGTTTACATCGAAGCACGTTCAGAATCCAAAGGCCATTATGAGGAGGCAAAAACTGATTACTTGGGAAATTTCCGTCTCAGGGGGCTTCTCCCTGACACAACTTATCTAATAAAAGTAGTCGCAAGGGAAGACCTTGGAGTGACAGCAATTGAACGAGCTTCTCCAGAACCTGTTGCTATTAAGGTGAGATCTATGCTAGCACTTAATAAGTTTCTTGCTGCTTGATTTGGATTATACTAATTTGCAACTAATGAGACGTGTAAGATCAAGTGATGTTACATTGACCAAGACATCCAAACTTTGTGACTGAAGGATAATCAATGAGTGATGACAATGTGATGAAGGCTGTTCTCCACTGAGCAACTGGAAAGTATAGTCTGTATAGACAAGATTAAAGATTAGATCCCTCCGAGCTAAAATTTAATATTCAACAAAAATTTGAGAGATGGCACTGAAATATTAGTGATTACTCCTATTAAAAAAGATGAGCTGAAAAAATACGTAAAACAAATCAGAGGTCTTCCACTTCTATAAATTTAAGGTCAGAATTTGTTAATGATAGTTGTTGAATTTAATGCCATAAGTTAAATCATTGCATATGTTCTATTTCAGTAATGATAATCAAAGCAAAGGATTCAGATGAATTATTTGTAAATATGCTGAAGAATTTATCATTGACAAGGAAGGTTACATAGCAATGCACACAACACAAATAATTCAGAGAATATACGATGACACAAAGTGTATTCAAACGAGAATGTAGGAATCACAAAGGGAATGCTACATTGAGCAACATATATTGCCTTTAACAATGATTAGATCTCTCTTTTTTGCCGAACCTCTCTCTCTTGCAGTTTAATGCTAACATATATTGCCTTTAGCAAAATCTAATCATCTTCATTGAGCAGTATAGGGAATTTGTGTCGTTGTATTTTGAACGCTTTATAATCCATTTCATGTTTTCTGATCTATTCGGTTTGTTCATCTGGGAGTGAGCAAGCGCCAGTTAATCATCATACCCAATAGACTCGTCCACTGAGAAAACCAACCATGCCTAGTGCTCAAAAGAGTACCCCTCAACTTCAGAATTGTATGATTAATTTTAAGCAGATATTGTAATCCCTTTCATTAAGTTACTTGTCCCTTTGAAAGTGGAATAAGGTTTGACAATGTTCTCCAAGAAGTGTAACTAATTTGGACCATTTGGTACATATATAAGATATCAGAATAATAAGCATAACCAGCAACCCTTACCGCAACTATCTGGTGCCGGATTTGTGATCTTCTCCATTCACACCTATTTTGAGCTATATTCTTTGTCATTGTGAACTTCAACTTCTTTGGCATTATCTCCATCCATGTTAGTTTTCCTCCTTGTAGTCCCTTTCAGCATAAACCTTTGTTGCTCTCTTTGCCATACTCTTCCAAGATAAAGAGCATATTAGAACATTAAATATAAAATGTTAAGAGTAGAACAATAAGACATTCTCTTTCATTTCCCATCAAACGTAAGATTATTCTTTGCAAAATGTATGATGTGTATATATATATTCTATGCAAGGAGGTCGGAGAGCTTATTATTGGTACAATGAAAAGTGCTCAGTACTAGCCAGTACCAGCCAACTATTGCACCCTGTGGCCCCCTTGTTAGTATTGCTATTGAAGGGATTGATCCCGTAGGCAAGCGCTCCCCACTCTTTGGGGAATCTCCTGCTTCCGTGTCGCTTTGTCTAGCCATATTGTCTACTCAGCGGCCCAATTCCCTCCCACCACGTCTGTGTTTAGCATTGAGAGGGGTTAGACAACTTTCCTTCAGTGCTACTTGAGGAGGAGATTATGATTACAGTGTTCACCCCGACCTCCAAACGAGTTCGAAGGAGCAAACTGTTGACATCACTAAGGAAGTTCGATTAAGTGCGACGGGAACCCCACGGTGAAAGACCTCAACCCCTCCACCTCTTCGATGATAGGCTATCGTCCAGATGTTAGATGATGTTGGCTTATCATTCGCTGGTTCCAAGGTTGGCAATACCCTGCTCTCCATCCATCACTTGGAGAAAGACAGAGCTTCCTTCAATGTCTGAGTTGTAAGCGGAGGATGGTCTTCTCTCCTGACATGTCTCTTTAGGTCTTTCCAGAGGGTCTGATCATTGGTTCTGGGCCTTTGCGTTCTTGAGCACTGGATGGCTGCTTTTGGCCCTCGTAGGTTTTGGATGGTTGAAGTCAGTTGGTGTTTTGTTGGGTTTGTTCGGCTTGTCCAGCCATGCCAACTCCGTTAGAGTTGAACTCCTCAACATCATTTGTTTTTCCAAGCATCCTCGGCTTTAGGTGAGGAAAGAGCTTTAGGGTTTCTCTGTTTTCTCTCAGTAAATGTATCCTTTGTATTCTCCCGGTTCTATCCCGAGTTACCTTGTACTTTTCTTTTTCTCTAATAAATTGGTTGGGGTCCTTGTCTATTGTGTATTACTATTAGTCCCACCTTAGTTGTGGCATTGTAATGGTGTGCATTTTCTCCTTATATAAGGAGAGGTAGTCTTATGTAATGAATAAGAGATAATACAAGGAGTTTTCTTCGCAAACCCTAGTCTCTCTATCCCTCTCTCTTTGTAACATGGTATCAGAGCCGGCCTAGGGTTTCGGAGATCCCATCTCTAGCCACGGCCTCCTCGATCGCCGTCGGCGACCTCGGGGAGGCCGGGCATAGTAAAATTTATTTTTCTCGTCTTTCTTCTGAGCGCCCACTCTTTCTCTCCTGAGCGGAGCCTGCTCGGCCCAATCCCGTGCGCTCAATCCCGGATCTCGTGCGCCATCTCCCTCTCTTCTGAGCGGCCTCCCTGTCGCGATCACTGCCAGACCCGTCCATACCGGAGCCCCACGGTGGGCGCTAGTTGTCGCTCGCCGTTGTGGCCGCCGGATCTGCCTCCTCCCTAGCCGCACCGGCCTTCTCCTTGCGCAAGCCACCTCAAGTCGCTCACTTGCACCCTCATCCGACCCCCTCCTACGCCCGGTGTGAGCCCAACTCTAGCATCTCGTCGACCTCCCCTCCTGTGCTCCTCGGCCATGCCCCTTGGTCACCCGCCTCAGATCCAGCCACGTGCGATCGATTCGCAGCTGCTTGCGCTCCAAATCCAGCTGCCCCATTCTCTGCGCGATCACCACTGTCGACCGATCTCCCCTTTCCTCTGCGCAGGACGTCACCAGCTGTTCTCCCTTCTCCGCGTCAGCCTTGTAGCCGATGTGCCTCCTTTCTTGAGTGCAGCCCTCGTTGGCCTCCTCCTTCCTCGTCGTCGTTGCCGCTCGATGCCGTTGCCACCGGATACGTCCTTCACCTCATCGGATTGTCTCCGTTCGGCTTTTCTCATGTCGCCGGAGAGCGGTAGATCAAGAGGTAACCAATGGATCAGAGATCCTTTTCAGTGGCTCTCGGCGCTCCGGTCGGTGACGCTCTTGTGCTATGCTTCTGACTTGGTCATCGATGAACTACTGAACCAGGGGATCCGTTGCCGCCATTATCAAATTTCTGGTTGAAGAGAAGGAAAACCCTATACATGGGGCTCATCTTGGCCATTGATGGAATCTGATGGCTGATGGGTTAGCTTCCTCTCGTCATTAAGTGGCAGATCCGCCTCCATTTCAAGACATGGACCCAACCCAACTTCTCTTTAAATCCTATGATGATCATCCCTTTCTGCGGCGTACATCGCTCTGTGTGCCATTGCACTGGTGTGCGTTCTTTTCGAGCATCACTATCTCTGACTCGTTCTCGTCATAGCAAATCTCTACGTCGAGGGCCTGTACCGCCTTGAGATCTGCTCATCGCGAGCTCCAATTGTCATTTTCAAGTTCTAGGGCTTTGACTCTGCAATGTTTGACCTCTTTCACAACCCTCTTCTATATGTGCGATTCTCCACGGTAGTGCCTCTCCTCACACACGAGACCTGTCTGCGCTTGTGCCTGCGCTTGCACTCCGGTTCGCTTGCGCCCTACACCCTTGCCTGTCTGTAGTCTGCACTTTACCGGTCTACTCACACCCTGCGTTCTGTCGGTTCACCTGCGTCCTGCACTCTTGCCTTACGCTCTGTCGGTACGCTTTCGGTTGGGCTACCTGCGCCCCTGCACTCTGTCGGCCCGCCTGCGCTTTCTCAGATTGTCTGCCTGTGTCTTGTCGGCCTGCATGTGCCTTGCTCTCTGTTGACCTGCTTGTACCTTCCGCTTTATTGGCCTGCATGCGCCTGCACCGTGCCCTGCGTCCTTGCGCTCTGTCGGTTCAACTGAGTCGTGCGCCCTTGCGCTTTGTCGATACGCCTGCGTTCTTGCGCTTTGTCGGTACACCTGCGCCCTTACGCTTTGTCAGTTCGCCTACGCCCTTACGCTTTGTAGTTCGCCTGCGCCCGCACTCGTGCTCTGCGCCCTGCGCTCTCCTTGGCCGTTCTCTGCGCCCTACGCTCTACAGGCTTGCCTGTGCCTTACCGATCGAGATCTTCTCCCTCCTTCCAATCGAGCTTCTCTCTCCCTCCGACATCTCTCCTTAGCCGTTGTCTTATCCTCTTATTCTTTTTTTCCAGTCGTGCGACCCTATCAGAGCTTTGACTCTATCCTTTCTCCCTAGACGCACGGACCCTTGGATCTTCTCTTTCTGCCACTCTTGTGCCGGCTCTCGGATCCTCTCTCCCTAGTTGTGCAACCCTATCAAAGGTATGTTTCTATTTTCTCTCATTCGTTTGTGATAATTGAGATCTTCTACGAGGTGTCAAGTGCTTGCTTTGGTCGAGTGCTTGCCTCCTATGAGGTCTCACGCATACACACATTTCTTAGCCAATCTCTCCCATTTCGGCCTCCTTCATTGCCTGCTTCCATCACCACCAGTTTCCTCCGCTCCGATCCGTAGTGATCATTGCCAGTTCCGCGGTTGACCTGCTTACAGGTTGGCCAGGTTTTCCCGGTTGTCCTGCTTGCAGGTCAATTGGGTTTCCAAGACAACTTGCTTGCAGGTCGCCCTGACACTATTTTTACTTTACAACATGCATTTGGGATATTTGATGTAATTTTTTTTTTCTTTTTCCTTTCTTTTATTAAGCAGTCTGATGCCGGTTTATACCTTACATCAGTTTGAGGGGGGTATTAGATGTAGTATTACTATTAGTCCCACCTTAGTTGTGGTATTGTAATGGTGTGTGTTCTCTTCTTATATAAGGAGAGGTAATATTATGTGATGAGATAAGAGATAATACAACGAGTTTTCTTCCCAAACCCTAGTCTTTCCCTCTCCGTAACAAGAGAAATTCTAGATTCTTGATATAGGTGGATGGGACTGTTTTGGATGTTGGAAGGGAATGGATAATATCATAATGAGGGCATTATGAATTTTGGAGGTTGAAAGATGCATGGTTGTAGGTTTGGGGTGAGAACATATGTCTGAGAAATGTGTGGGAAAGGTATCCGATGTAGTTGTAAGTTTTTTTGAGAAGTTTTAATGAAATTTTTTGCTTAAAATTAAAGGATATTGGTTCAGATAGCTAGAGGGTAAATGTAGGGAGAAAATGAGAAGAGGGAAGACAGAAGTGATCCAGAGTTTCAAGTTGATTACTCCTTGACCCACCAAAGCATCTGGTGGAATTCCCCACGTTTTCCAGAAAGAATTAAAAAAAGAAACATAAATTAATCTGGTAAGATTCAATTGTTCTAATATAATTTATTAAAATCTGGAAGACCTTGGACTGCGACTTGATTAGATAAGAAGGGAGAGACAAGGTAAGATGTGGGAGAGAGTGGAGGGGGGGTTGGGAAGTGCATCATCTCACACCCATAGGACCCTTTCCGAATAAAGAGCTTCCCCACAGGATCTCGTGTCCAAGTGTTATGGGTCATTAGATGTGAGACAGCATCCCCCTTGTTTGAGGTGATAACATGCTACTTTTCAACTAACCATGTTTTCAAAAAAAAAAAAAAACTATGGGTTCTTGTCAAATAAAATATAACCTCTTAAAAATAAGTAAATAAATTCCCCAAGCCCAGAAAGTTTCGTCATAACTACACATCACATCCAACTTAATGCAAACTAAAGCCTAAAGCTATTCTTTGACTTCAATATCATGGTAATCGGCACCAAGGATAAACAAAGCTCTGGACCAAGCATGGGGATGATGGCTGGTTTTTGTATTCTCCAGAGCCACAGATATGTCTTGAATTACTTGTGATTACCATTACTAGTTATTGCCATATATGCTTCTAGTTCTTGCCATTATCCTATCAGCCAACTACAAATCTGATTGATTCATCTTGTAACAATGACTTCAATTGATAAAGCGTCTTTGACAAGAATGCCGACACAATAATCTATGGGTTCGTGACTTTTGTCTACATCTCTATATGCTTAACTTATTGATCAAATACAAAATAGGTATCACAGATAATGGAAGAGATGGCTGAACTTGTATTTCGCAAATTTCATCAGCAGTGAAGTTTCTACGCTTTATTACCAGACCTTTTTGTTCATCGTCTTGCATATTTTCACTGAAAGGGAGACGACTAATGAACTAAACCTGCAAATCGCCCTACTTGCTTACGCACCTTATCCCTGTACATGAAATTTGAATTGAAATTCCACAATTAGTCATGTATGATACATATATACTACCATTTTTTTCCTTGAAAGATAATCATAAATCCATCTTCCTGTCTAATATTCATAAAATAGGGAGAAAATAGACGTGAAATTAAAAAAAAAGAAAATATTACCTCGTAAAATTCTGATGCGCTGGATCAGTGTTAAAGGACAAGCTATGTGGAATTCCCGAGTCATTTATTTATGCTCTCTCGTTAAATCTAAAAAAAGATAGTCTTCTGTAGCACCATCATTTATATGTTTTCTTTCGGATCCCTTCTATAAAAATTGAAATATTATGCTGTTGAATGTCTTAGCCATTTGAGCTCTTACACAATGCTTCTTCAGATTGGATCGGAGGATATAAAAGGCATGAATTTTGTGGTATTTGAAAAACCCGAGTTGACCATATTAAGCGGTCACGTGGAAGGTGTTGACCTTGAAGTATTTCAGCCGCATCTCTCCGTGGAAATCAAGTCGGCGAGCAACCCATCTAAGATCGAGTCGGTGTTTCCTCTTCCTCTCTCTAACTACTTCGAAGTGCGTGATTTGCCCAAGGGTAAGCACCTCGTGCAGCTCCGGTCAGGCCTTCCATCAATTTCCCACAGATTTGAGTCTGAGATTCTTGAAGTTGACTTGCACAAACACCCCCAAATTCATGTGGGTCCTCTCAGATATAAAGTTGAGGAATATCATCACAAGCAGGTAAACCCCTCTTGATTCATGTAATTGGGCTACGAAGTAACATGTTAGATGAAAGTTTTTGCTGATAAATAAAATTTTGGTATGCTCCCTAGTTGCATGAGCTTAAATTGTGCTGGCAACAAGTAGGTCTCCCTACCCACCATTGGCCCTTTTAGGTTTATTGGCATCCCCTCTCTCTTGCCAAGTTGCCATTGTCCGGTTTTCGGGACCAACCTTGAAGGGTTGATGTCGGTTTTCCTTATAGTCAACCCCGCCTTAATAGGATAAATCTTGGATGATGATGATGATGATGAAAATTCTGGTAGTATATTATTTTGAATGTCTCGATGATCAATGTCATATCAGATTATAGTAAATCTAGCGAAAATTGGTATTATTAACAGATATTATAATTGTAAATAGCCAAGAACAATGAAGTAAACCACAATTTTTAGATTATTATCCCAGAAAACTGCAAAATTTTTGTAATCTTCCCTCCACATCATCACCTTTTTTTTCATGACTGTGCAGGAACCAACACCAGCTCCATTATTTCCTCTTATCATCGGCGTGTCTGTTATTGCTCTCTTCATCAGCATGCCGAGGTGGGTGCATCGTCGAACACGAGTTTCGTTTTTCGACAGCACACGAGTGTTTTTCACCGAAACATCTTTTTTATCTTGTTTCTCAAGGTTAAAGGATTTATATCAAACGGTCATGGAGATGACTCCGTTGGGATCGAGTACGGTGTCCAGTAAAAAGGAGGCACGGAAGCCGGCTTTGAGGAAGAGGGTGTTCTAGAGAGAGTGAAGTAAGGCCTTGACGAGCTTTTACGTTGTGGCGAAGATTATTGATTTTTATTTTTTTTTAATTCGATCAATAGTTAATCATCGGTTATACTTTTCATCGATTATTTATTTTCCAGGTCTTGTATATGACTACCAGAAGTTGTCAATTTTGATGCTATTTGAATTTTCATAATTTGGTAAAATTTGCACAAGCAGTACTACTATTAAAATAATTGAATATTCAAAAAAATTTGTAGAGGGATAGTTACTTGCACCCAAAAAAAAAAAAAAAAAGAATCCATACAAATAAGAATACTTCTCCCTTCTCCATCCTCCTCTTTCCCGGCAAAACACTAACCAGGTGGAAGAGGAGAAATAACAAGGAGGGAGGAGCCCCTGGCGGCGAAGGGCGGCAAGAGCTTTGGCTGCGTCGATGGACTGCGGGTACACTTAATAATAGGGCCAATAAAAAAAAATTAGGATGCACTTCGTAATTAAATCGGTGAAAATAACAATCCCTTATTCAATCTGGTTAGAAGTGGACATTTCCAAGAAACCAAACTGTTTTTTCTTCAAGGAATCATCAAATGTTAAAATCAAATATTTTATTTTGTTGACGAGAAAAAGGGATCAAAGAAAAGATAGGGAATTCTTTGTAGAAGAAGAAATAGAAAAAGAAGATAATTTTTTGGGGGGATTTAGCGATCCGTCCCTGACACAAGCTAAAGGCTTGTCAAAACCTGTAAACAAAAATACCCCTTACTGTGTCTTAAATTTTTTTGCATTGCCACCGAACCAGTAAACACTGAACGGTCAGATCTGATCGTCTTCGCTGATTGCCGCTGTCGGACCCCACTCCCTCCTCACTGGCGGTGGATGCCGTCGGGTTGGGGTGTGATGCGGCCACCGGAGCCCCACCTCCTCCTTCCTCACCAACAGTGGTTGCCGTCGGGATGGGGTGCGGTGCACGGTCGGTGGTGGCTGCCGTCGTGGTGGGGTGCGATGCACCAGCTGGAAGTCAAGCTCTCGCTGCTGTCGTCGCCGCTCAGGAGAGATGAGGTTAGTTTCGGGTTTATCATGAAAAGGCAGGGACCTTCGGTTCAGTGAAACTTATGGGGGCCCTTTTCATGGGATGGATCTCTTGTCAGGGACCTTAGGCACATTAGCCATAATTTTTTTTTCCTACTTTAACTAATTAAGGATTCATATTTGCTAAATTTTAATACAATTTCTAAATTATAACTAACTAATTATGGGCTTCTACTTGTAAAAAAAAAAACATTAAGGATTAGGTATATAGTAAAAAGAATGGGGGTTTTACCAGGAAAAAAATAAACCCACATCAAACTATTAAAACGTCTAAAACCCTAACAAAACTTCATAGACAAAATTCTGGCCTAGGTTTTTAACAAATACAAATCTTTTCTTGATTTTTTTTCTCGAAAGGACATAATAGCTGGCATATCATCTATAAGTGCACTAGCACAAAATAGACCAAGGATCGAAACTCACCACATGAGCGAGAGAAATGGTCTGATTTTTAATAAATCCATTGCTAGGAAAGCTCGCCACTAACATGAGAGCGAGGCCTGCCACTACAGAGTGGGCGGAAATACACCGCAACACTTATTCTAAAACTCGCCTTTACCGTCTCCTGACTACCAACAAACTGTTGAGACGGGAATTCCATCCTAAATGGAATTTAGGTGATAAGAGGGCTGTGATAGCTAATATGGGGAGCCTTCCCCTTCAACTGCCACAAATGAAACAGACATTATGGATCTGAACTTTTAAATATAATTTTTTTGGGAGTTGTGTTTTTTTATTTTAAAAAATCCATAACTTCTTGTAGGGATGGGACTTGGGCGGGTTTGACCCGAACCCGACCCGCCCAACCCGAACAATGGACAAATATGGGCAAAACTAGTTAAAAACTTAGACGGGTTTGGACAAAAAAAGATCAACCCGATTTCAATTTGGACGGGTTTGGGCAACGATCTTCCTAATCCGAGGAACCCGATGAAGTGACACACTAAGGTTGAATGCTTTGGTAGTTTTTTTTTATGGAAATCAAAGACTGTCTATTTGATGTTGAATGCTGAGAATTCGTTTGAAATATGTGAGGATATGGGTTGGACTTTATGTTTTCGTTATGCAATTCAAAGATTTTTTTTATCCAATTCAAAATTTTGTTCGATTTTTTTTCCATCTATTTATGTGCACAAGCATTTCTAATTGGACAACCCGTCCATTATTTTGCAAATTGGATAACCCGAGCAACCCGAGGAACTAGAATGGGCAAGCACGGGTTGGGCATCCACTGGTTCCCCAGGCTCCATGGGCAAAACGGGTTAAGGCTTGTGCAAGTCGAGTTGGATATGGGCAGATGACCCTTCAACCCGCCCAAGTCCCACCCCTACCTTCTTGTATACATATCGAAATTTATAAAATATGTATTTTTGAAATCTACTCATGTAGCTCTACAAAACTAGACCTATAATGCCTATAAAATTCTAAGAAAAAAAATTGGATATAAGACTACCCTAGGGATGTAAACAAAGCCTATTGGTTCGAACCCGGTCCAGCCTGGTCAACGGCCCGACTCGGCCCGGTCCAAACACACCATGGGTCAGGCTCGAGCTGCCACTTTAAGCCCGAAGTCCGGCCCGGTCCGAGCACACTATGGGCCGGGCTCGAGCTGCCACCTTGAGCCCAAAGCCCGACCTGAAAAGAAGCACCTTGATCCCACATTTAGTAATTTGCTGATTGTTATAAAAAACTCAAAATGTCACTTTTGAAATCTAGATTTCACGTTAACTAACTAAATGTTAATTTCAAAAGCAAATGTCACGTAAAATTGACAGTTGTAAAATCAAGGGACACTTTATTGGACACAAATTGATGATAAAAGTGGCTTAATTCTGTCAAAAACTAAAAATGACACTTTTGAAATCAAATGTCACATAAATTGATAGTTGTAAAATTAAGAGACACTTTATCGGTAGTTTGTGTCAAAAAAGTGTCTCTTGATTTTGCAAGTGTCAGTTTTATGTGACATTTGCTTTTGTAAGTGACATTTAGTCGGTTAACGTGAAACAAAGATTTCAATATGTATACAAGAAGTTATGGATTTTTTAAATTGAAAAACTCAACTCTCAAAAAATATTATTTTAAAAATATAATGAAATGTGAGCCTATGTTTACCATGTATAGAGCCTGCTCTTGAGATCAAATAAGACTTTTAAACTTTGCTTTGTTTTTCATATTAAATTGTTAAACCGTTGGATGATTGTCACATCATGGTGCTTCATGATGGGCCTATAAAATTGGGCTCCCCTATTACTATCATTTTCCATTTTGTAGAGCCTTTTTTATAGATTTTATAAACAAAAGCCAAGTATAGCTTATTTTAATATTTTTACTTTTAAGCTCTACTTCAAAAATAAATAGATCTGCCAAATGGATTATTTAAACAAATGATTTGTCTAAACTTTAAGATATTGTAAGCGTATATCAAAAAAAAATTTCAAGAAAGACAATATAAGTTTAAAATCTAAAATTTTATACGATAATATGTGGTGGATTGAGAGAGAATATGTCCAACATGGCACCTCCCTCCACCCATTATATAGATTGTTTTTTTGAAAAAAATATTATATACGATAATATATGATCGGATGCCACATCAATCGAGTTAGTCATTCGAGACAGTCACAGGTATATGAAGATATGAAACTCCCACCCCTAACCGATGTGGGGTCTTAGAGCATCTCCAACGGCCTTCCTTATCTGGCTCCTTTCGCCCATTTGAGCGAGTGATGTGACAAAAATCGGTCTCTCTTAACCCCTCGCTTAAGCAAGCAAAACCAAGCGAACAGATTTTTGCTCGCCCGCTTGAGCGAGACCTCCACCACTTGCTTGGTTGGGTCTCCCGGGTCACCATCACCCATGTGATGTTGCAGAATGAATTGGAGCCGTTGTTCAGAAAATCAAGACAATCCATTTAATAACAGGTGACTGCATGTCTATATCACCAATGTGATATTTGCATAATCAATCAGAGCTGTCGGTTTTAGAAAATAATGACCATCCATTTTTCATGTTGGAAGTGGGGAGGGAGGCGGTTGGAGTGGAACAGAACTCCACCCTCTCATTTGGCTGATGTGGCAAAATTGGCTCCCTTAGCTGGGTGAATTCTAAGGAAGGCCGTTGGAGATACTCTAGAGTTGTTTGTATTCAGTCAACGAGCTAACTAGTAAAGTAAATGAAAAAAAAAGTTTTACTTTGGTGCTGTTTGGATTCAAAAAGTTATAGTAAAATAAATGGCATGAGATTTACTAGTAGCCAAAAAGTTATACTCTGGAAAAAACCAAGTAAAACTTTTGATTTTTTAGTAAAAGGCTTTGTTGGCCATACCACGTCAGCAATTGTATGATCGAGAGAGCATCCCCTGATGGATTCAATTTCTTTCCGTTCACCAATGATCCTAATTTCAAAGGCCTTGATGAGCCATAGGATGAGCCCTAGGGCGATGCCACCACCACCGGTCGCTGCACCACTAGCCATTGTGCACGCTATCTCCGACCACCACCCCTGTGGCAGTCACCCCGCCATCCACCACTTGTAGCCGGCCATGGGCCACCACCCCCACCAGCCATCGTGCACCGCCATAGCTAGCCACCACCCCTCGTCAGTCGCCGATCTATTGTCCACCACCCGCCGCCGGCCATCAGTAGGTGGTGGCCGACAAGGCGGCGACAAGCAGTGGTCGGCAAGGGGTGGTGGATGACGGACGATGGGGGGACGACTACTAGTGAGCGACCAATAGATTTACTTTCTACTTTACTTAATAGTCAATCCAAACAGTAAGAAGGAAATTAGATTTACTAGTCGATCTGTAAAATTTATTAGTCCACATTCGATTTAATAGTATTTACTTTATGGGTCCGAAAAACAAGCTGGGCTTAGAGGGAAGCAAAGGAAAGGCTTGGTCTCTTCTTGATTTGGCATCCGATCATGCCTGCTTATCGGGCTGAGTGCGATTCACCTGACTCTGATCAAGTGCCTCATCAGGATGGCTTGGTTGGGTGGACAACAGGATGGCGGACTATCATTTTCCAAACGAGAGAGAGAAAGAGGAGGGAGTGTTACGTGGGAGAGAGAGAGAGAGGATGGCTGGCTATCATTTTCCAAATGAGAGAGAGAGAGAGAGAGAAAGAGGAGAGAGTGTTAGGTGGGGGAGAGAGAGAGAGAGAGAGAGAGAGAGAGAGAGAGAGTGGTTAGGTGGGCGGATGCCCGCACCGGTTGTATGAGTTAGTTGTACCTTAAAGAAGAAGGGTCGTAGGTTTTTCTATTACCCCTACCCATCTATATAATTACGGATGTGCCATTTGGCCTCCCTCCCCGTCCTGATCGGCCTTCGTATTTTTCCAATCATCACGTGGAAGCACGTGTTCATTAGAAAACAAATATTCATGCCCGCGGGCTGCACCAGGGTCCGACTTATCTCCCGTGCTGTCTTCCCACAGTTTGCCGCAATGGGTATCCGATGCCAGTCTCGTGGTACGGAAGAAACCACATCCATCCGATGGAGCGAACGGTCCTTAGCTGCAGGGTGCCCGCACTGGAGAGGACTGGGATCCGTCGCATGTGCAAAACGTGTGGGCGTGTCAGCGGCTTCAGATCTCCAATCGATTTGATGGGAGGATCAATTTTTTGTCGTATTTGGTGGCAGCCCTGTAAATATATTTGTACGGATCTGGCGTGCTTCACGGTCCAGAAAGCACGGGACGTCCGAACACCACACACAGCTAGCACGATACGCTGTCTTTTGTTCGCACTACGCAGCTGATCTTCACACCCGGCCACATGGATGGATGGCCCTTTTAGAATTCCACTTCAAATGAGGGGCATTTTCTTACCTAGATTTCTTTCGACGACTACTTTTATAGCAGAGATCCGATCCTACCAGAGGGGAAAATTTTCAGCACGTACATCCGGAGTAGGGTACAACCGTTGCCAAGAGGCTATCAGCATGCTCGAAGAGCTCGGAGTAGGGCTGGCAATTTCGGACCCGACACGGCAGACCCGATACGATCCGACACGAAGTTAGCGGGTCTGGGTCAGGGCTAAACGGGTTCGGGTCGTAAACGGGTCGACAGGATAGACCCGTTTAATAAATAGGTCGGGTCCGGGTTTAGGGTCTGGACACGGTAGACACCCGTTTAGTATTCAACGGGTCGTGTCGAGTCGGGTCGGGTCGGGTCTACTCGCAATCCGATACTATAATATATAATACCAGCGGGTTTTTCGGGTCAGGTCGGGTCGAGTCGGATTGGGTCGGATCGGGTCAACTGAATAGTCCGGGTGATAAACGGGTCTTACCGGGTCTTATCGCGTCTACCCGTTTATTGGCGGGTTGGGTATGGGTTTAGGATCTAGACACGATTAGTTAAACGGGTCGGGTCCGGGTCTGGGATTTTTGGACACAAACCCGACTAGACACGACACGAACACAACACGACCCGACCCATTGCCACCCCTAGCTGGGAGCCACTCCCCCCATGTACTGGGACCAGCTACCTCATATCTCTTAAATCACAGTGGACCCCACGGTTGTACATGTGCTGAAATTTTTTTCGGTTGATGTGTGTTTCCAAGGTCATGTTGTCAATCTGATCATCTGTCTTCTTTTTCTTCTTCAAAATTTTGAACCGATCTTTTCTCTTTTCTCACTTCTGGCTCCTGCCATCGTGGGATAATAACTACCGTCAAGCTGGGGTGTGATGCACCGATCAGAGATACAATCGGTGAGGTGGCTATCGTTAGGTCTGAGGAGAAAGTCTCATGTGCTTGCAATATAACACACAACAACATGACTACTGCAGTTGGAACACGCGTCAAAAGGTTGCATGTTCCAACTACACGGTTTTCTATAAATATCTTATAGGTGGGAGTTGCAACTTGAAGTGTTTTTATAATCTACACCGAACCAAATAGACCAGTGATGATAGTGTTGACTGTGAGTGTTCCTCTTGCAGCAAGCCATATAGACGGTAATCTATTGTTCAGAAAGACTATATTATGCGCATTGAAATTAATCTAATACATATGGGAAAACTATGATTTGGTGTATTTTTCAAATGCTACTTGAATATATAATTGGACATAATTGCGAATACAATGTGGAGGAGGAGGGGGACACTCAAGGTGAGTACGATTTTGTTCCAACCTTCTTAAAGAGGTTGGATGTTCTCGGTCTCTCTCATTGGTCCATATCGAACGCTTTTGGTCATTTCACCTTGATAAACAGTATGAAATGAACAAAAACCCTCAATATGGACCAATGAGGGAGAACGGAAACATCCAACCTCCTTAAAGAGATTGAAACAAAATCGTACTCCTCAAGAGTGGCTCCAGCACACTGGAACAGTGGCCCCCATCACTCAGATCGGGCTGATAGTCTGATAGGCTCTGGGCGCAGTGGGCCCCGCGGTTGTTTGGTACGCAGGATGTGCTGAAAAATTTCCCCTCTCTCTGAGCATAGTTGGTGGGGTTGTTCCCTTCCCTCTCTTCTCTCTCTCCATAAAGTAATACCACGGGCTTCTCTCTCTCTTTGTCTCTCTCTCTGTCTCTGGTTATTTGTGCCGGTTCTCTCTCACACACGCACAAACCTCGCCGGCGCTCTGAGATCTCAGCTTTAGGTTTGATTCCCCTCCTACCCCCACCCTCTCTTTTACTCCATTCTCGCGCTGATCTCTCCTCAGGTCTGGATTCTTGAGCTTCTGATTCGGATCGGACGATGAGATCTGTGCTAAATTTGTCGAATTGATGCTTTTTTTTTTTCCCACCCAACCTCTCATCCAAATGCCTGGTTTGTGTTTGATCTGCTGCCGCCAAGATGTTTCAGCTGATTTTTTTTTTTTTTTTAATCTGTCTTAGATTTTGCAAATAGATCAAGTAGTCCTGCATTGGTAGGGAGTTGTGCTATAACAAGATTAGGGACTTTTCTGCAACATTGAAGTTACTGTCTTGATGAAATGCAAAAGGTCGGAAGCTGTAAATTGTTATTCACTATGCATTGCGATCGAGAGATTTTCTTTTTTCTTATTACATAATTTTGACCGTTCTATTTTTTAGTACTGGAATCATGTGAATCTTGGTTCGCCATTGATCCAATTTTGTCGAAGCAATTTTTTTCTTGAAATTGTTTATCGCAACTTCCATACAAACTAAGTTGAAGCAATTTTCTCGCGTAGATGATTAGTGGAGTGGGCTAACTGGAAGAGGGGGAGTCTGAGGATGTTTTTTATAGATTTGAAAAGGTGAGATAGAGTTCCACATAGGGTTATTTGGTGAATTTTGGGAAAGAAGGATGTTACACAATGCTGCATCAAGGTTACAAGAGGATGTATGAAAGTGCGATAAAATTTGTTCCTACAACTTGTAGGTCGAGCAATGAGTTTCCAATTATCACGTGGCTAATTGATCCACTTTTGGCGGAAGAGATGATGTTGACATCCAAGAGGACCAAGACAGAATTCTGTGTTGTGCAAATAATGTGGTATTATGAAATCAAACTAAAGCAGGAGTTGATGAAAAGAGAGAGTCATGGTAGATGAGATTGGAGGACGGGAGGCTACAAACTAGTATACTGAAATAAAATGTAGAATGCAAGTTCAGTGGGGATTTGGCTGGAAATGAGGCTTCAATCTTACTTGCCGGATAAGAAGTAACGCAAAGTGAATATTTATGTTACCTTGGTCCTTGGATATGTTATACAATCTAATGGGGTTATAGATGGTACGTTTTTAAACTAGACTAACACAAAATCGATTGGGTGATCAATTGTGGTGACCGCTTACATGCATATACGGTTGCCATGCGATCACCCAAATATGTCACGTACGTACGGGTTACATATGTGCCATGCTAATTGTGGGGCTGCACAACGAATATAGCATAGTGGGTTGTTCGGTACACAACCATTGTGCGACCAAATAATGTCCAATGGTTGTTGTTTGTATTTGATTATTGTTCTTTTCCTCTTTCCTCCTACCTCTTTCTACACTATACCCATATCCCCCTTTTCATCCCATAACTCTACTGAGCCTTTTCAACATTCTACAAGCCCTCTCCAAGATCTTCCCAGTCTCAAGGTCTGTCTGTGCTCTCTCATATCTTTTGCTATCTCTTATTGATCTCCTCTTAGACCCGACTAGTCTAAGGATTTAGGTTGTAGTACGATCATTATAGGAATCCCACATTAGTGTGTGATTTGTGCGGTTTTGTCACCACTGGTGATATCGCACGACACAAACAACACTTGGCGCATGATCTTGGGGTTAATGCAAGAGCATGCCCTAAAATCATTGATGAAATCCGAAAGGAAACAATAAAGTATACGGAGACGGCTTCCAGAATGAAGTATTGCCACAACAAAACCACTACCTAGTACGAGGAGTTGTCCGAGTGGGATTTGGATATCGATGACGAGGAGACCTCTTCCTCTACGGGATGCTCAAGACTATCTACAACATGATTGCCATCAAAGAATCGAAGGCAAAACCTAATGGGTATGGGCCATTTAAGCCTCATGTTAGTCTTGTATACTTGATAAGTGCAGATCATGAGATCTTTGTTGACTCTTGATGTCTTGGATACCACTCGTTGTCTTCTCTACTAGGTTCGCATGATATCTGAGGTTTAACTTTTCTTTCGTTATTTGGCTAAGAGTCGATATTATAAATTGTGAAACGTGCCTTGGCCTTTGACAACTTGGATACCTCCCCGTACTTTTTATTCTTTGGTACCTACTGTCCTTATTATAGGTAAAGAAAAGAACATATGAAGATAGTAGATACCAAAGAACAAAAAGAGCCTGGAGCTATCCAAAATTGTTAGGGTCAAAGTATCTCATAATTGTACTGGATATACTGGCCTTTAACCACACCAAAGCAAAATGTTGAAAACCTTGGGCATATGGATTTTGATACATATCAAATAAAAGATTCTTTCCTTTTTTTTTCTCTGTTCCCCACTCAAATGCGGAAAGACTTGTTGACTTGTTTGTGAAAGATTATGAAGAAAATGGGTGGTATCCAAGATATCAAGAGTCAAAAGGGTCTCATAGTGTGTACTTACCTAAACTAAAGTTGCTCTTGAAAGCATTTAATGTACTTGAATATATTTATATTGATTTACTTGAATCGGTTTTTATGCATAAGCTCTCTTAATTCAGTAGCATTCTTGATTAGCTTACTTGGATTTTGTTTTTCAGTCTCTTTAAACCAAATCCAAAAAATTGAAAACAACACAAAAACCAATCAAATGCACAATCACATATGTAATTATGATATTTAATATTGATTATTTACAATGAAAACATATGAAGGATTTGTGACTTTTAGGTTCTTTAGAATTGCTCCGCACATGTGACCATACACAAAAAATCAAAAACAAAAAAGGTAAAAGAAACTAGACATGCGACTACATAACCACATTTATGGTCGCTTGTGCGATCGGGATCCTCCGTTGCACAAACCGTGTTTGCATTGTTAAAACATCAGGCCCTTTCAGATGGTTTTGTAAGAAATGCATTTTGGAGAAATTGAAGAGAAAACTATATAAAGCAGGTGACCAATTACATTGTATGTATCAGAAGGTTGGGCATTCATAGAACTGCATGCAGAAGGAACATAAGAGGATGGACTAAGGAGGGTGATAAGGTGGATGCATTACAGCTAGGAAGGATAAATCTAGAAACAATAAATTCAATGGAAGCCTAAAAGTTGTACTGCCAGTTACATAAGTTTTTTCTGCACCTAAGTTATTAAGGTGATTTGACCATATGCAACGGTCGGTGTGTGCGTGCGTGTGTGTGCGCGCGTGTGTGCAGGGCAAGCCATAAGGATAAGCACGTAGGTAGTGTGACAAGATCTTAAGATGGTTGATATGAATATGACAATGGACCATACATAAGATTGAAGCAAATCACTTATACGGATCAAAGTAGCTTGGAATTCTTAGAACTTTCCAGATGTTGATGAGCAGCTGACATAGTTAAGGATATAGGGTACTCTTGATCCATAATGCCAATTATGCTATATGTACATATATTCATTTATTTGTTGGTTTCCTTTTCTTTCCTTTAATCACTCCCATGTTTTATATGTGTAGATACCCATGTATATAAAGTTCATGTATAAACAAGGAATTTAGATTCTTGATGAGGTCAGATGTAAACTTCATGTGTTTTTTATAAGATATATATTCAGAGATAAGAAAATATATTACAAAAATCAAGGCAAATTTAAGCATACTCCAAACATGTAAATATCTTAAAACACCATAACCATAGAGCCATGTCCTGTCAATTTGTGGTTTGACTTTATGGATCCTTCCTCGCCATTCATTTCTTTTAAGGGCTATCTCTATTGTTAATGAACTCTTTTACATATCTTTCTAATAACTTCCTTCAACATTATTTTTGGTAATCCCCACCTTCCTAACCCTTCCATATCTCCTTGCAGTGGCTGCTTCTGCTCTTCGTTGTACATTCCCATACCATTTTAATCAGTCCTCCATTATTTGGCTGGAAGACCTTAAAGCATCTGTATCATAGATTGGTTTGCATTAGTTCACTAGCAGTGTACTTTACATTAGTTCAATAACTTGTAAGTTATTGTGGACGCGAGGCTTAAATTTTGGTTAGATATTCTACCATAACTAATTTTTGATATTTGAGCCCACAAACAACTTCATGTAAATATAAAGATAAACAAAAGACCCATCCTTTTCCTCTGATTGGTTGTGAAAATGTAAGATAGGGTGCAAGGTGCCAATTTTGCAATATTCTCCATTCAACATATAGATTCTTGTGATTGCCGTCATTACCCTAACAACCTTATTTTGTTTATTGCTGTTATTTTTCAACTTTAGATTCTTGACAAATTTTTTTCTCCATAGAGCAAGCTAATCTCACATATATTTGCAGGTTTCTTTGATTGCCTTTTTGCATCATGGCAACAGGGCAGCTTTTTTCGCGGAATACACAAGCATTATTCTACAACTATAAGCAGCTTCCCATCCAAAGGATGCTTGATTTTGATTTCCTTTGTGGTCAGTATAGTTTGTTTTTTTCATATCTCATGGAATAGATGCTGGATATTGTTTCCGTATCTTCATGGCTGTATAATTTCATGATACAATAAAATTACAATGGTCTCCATCTTTCTTTTAGGTAGGGAAACACCATCTGTTGCTGGAATAATTAATCCCGGTTCCGAGGGATTTCAAAAACTATTCTTTGGCCAGGAGGAAATAGCCATTCCAGTTCATTCCAGGTGAATTGAACTTGTTATACTGATGATTTAAACGCCAATTAAATGTTTATGATGTATTTTAGCATAGAAGTCACCCCTTAGTTAATAGTTAGATATATTGAATCATTGATGATTGAGAAAAAGCATTCCCTTACCTATGAATGTTGATTTTAGGATTAGCTTAGTCAAGACATCCAATTTCCATATCATGATAATACTCCTTAGTCTCTGATGAGCATATGGTCTTCTTTCCTCTTGACTTTGTGTATGTCATGTTCATACTAAAATAATCAACATTCTGTCTAAAGACTAATTTCTGTTTTTGAAACAAATCCTATCACCGTTGTTGGCAGAACCTGTTAACCTCATAGTCATGCCAAGAGCCTCACTTACAACCGCATCTTCATTAGGCTTTATCTTCGCAGAGTCGTAGTGGTTGTGATTTATATGACATGAACATGAAGGAGGAAAATTTTAAATAAGGGAGAAGAGTTTTCATAAGTTATTTAGGTTTCCTATTCCACTTAGGATTGAGTTGTATAGGATTCCTACTTCAAGAAGGTTTTCTCAAGGATTTATAATTAATTTAAGATTCTTACACATAAGAGGATTCTTTTCTGAGTTTGTGTTTCTACTTGCATTAGGATCCTCTGAATCCTTTCTATTCTTAGACATCTTGAGCTAAATTTGAGTCTTACAGCTAGCCTAGTCCCTTTTATTATCTATGAAGTTTTTGCGCTTATTATTTGGTCAGCATTCTTAGTTCAGTTGTCATGTCACTTCTTAATGCAAGTTATAGGTAAGTCCTTGAGCTTGAGAGTCACAAGGATGTCATTTCTAGAAGGAAGTGTTTAAAAAGAGGTCTAGTATGGTAATGTATGTGGTTGAGTTTCAGGTTGGTTTAAAGGTCCACTTCTGAGCCAAACCTTAATGCCAGCTAGGCACAACTAGCATATGAAATCAAAACAGCTATTGAAAAATGTCATGCTTAACAGATGAGCATTGAAATGGCAATTGGTACCTCCAACTAAAAAGAGAGAAAATTCCTCACATGGGTATATGAGAACTACAAAAATCCAAGACCACTGGTGTGGGAATCTCTTATATATACACTAATTCAGGCTTCTTTCTTGACAGGCCTGATATAGCCACATAAGGGTAATGAATCTAAATAATTTATTGAAAAGCCAGGAGCTTTTTGTTGTTGCTTGTCCAAGGTAACAACTCTATGATTGAAGCTTGCAGCTCCTTCAAACCAATTCATGATTTCTAGGCTTCATGTTTTGGTTCCTACTTCATAATGATTTTCTTTTTGTAATCATATTTTTGTTATTCTACTTTTGTGTTATCATTATTTATCAATCCAAACTATTTGAATCTTATAAAACCTTAACTCCTAAGATCTTGAAACCCTACCCTTTATTGTTTAGTTCCCACTTCCCACTGGATTTTATCCATTATTTATGCCTTCATAGTCCTTAATCAGATTTCGGGACTGCTGTCTACATTCCAGCAAGTCCAAAAGTTCATTTTATCTTTAGAAAACCTTGTCACTTCTTCATCCAATTTCTGTTTATCATCCACACACCTAGTTCAACATCTCCATATCAATTTTTAAATTGAAACATTCACTGGTACTTCAGTTTAAGCTGAAATTCGGATATGAGGAAACAAAAGCAACAAATTTGTAACTTTGTTCCTTCCGTAGAATTAAAACTCATTGGTCCCACAGCCCTAGGTCATCTTTCTCTGTGTCCACCAAATATGTTCATGGAGCTTTATCACTTTTATTATCTGACATAATATGGTCAATGCATTTGATACCTCTCATAGCCACTACATTCAATCATAATACTATCTTGATCTCAAAAGGATGGATAGAGAATTAGTGTTTAGTAGCTTAGAATATCGTTATATGCAACTTGACTTGAACATAGCATATGGTAAGTTGGTAACTTGATCTCAAAAGGATGGATAAAGAATTAGTGTTTAGTAGCTTAGAATATCGTTATATGCAACTTGACTTGAACATAGCATATGGTAACTTGATCTCAAAAGGATGGATAAAGAATTAGTGCTTAGTAGCTTAGAATATCGTTATATACAACTTGACTTGAACATAGCATATGGTAACTTTTAGGATATGAATTGATCAATTCATTGTGCCTTTTAAACAATTTAAACTTATGCATAACCTTTTTTAGCATTTACTTTATTCAGGCATCCATATATCAAACATTTTCATATCTAGTATGCACATTTTGGTGATGAGCAAACATGTCACTTGTCAAACTGTACTGCAGTTATTTGCTTCGTTAGATCATGTTTATATATACGGATACATCTTTAGCTTCTTCTTCTGGTGTTCTACTGTAGCGTTGAAGCAGCATGTAGTGCACATCCAACTGCTGATGTTTTCATCAACTTTGCATCATTTAGAAGGTCAGTGTGCTCTTCAATCACTTGCGTTCTTAGGAATCTGTAATTCTTCATTTTCTCGTGTATCACTTAGGAATAATTCCATTTGTTATATTTGCAGTGCAGTTGCCTCTTCCATGTCTGCTTTGAAACAACCAACAATCAGAGTTGTAGCTATTATAGCCGAAGGTGTTCCAGAATCAGATGCAAAAAAGTTGATTGCATATGCACGGGCTAATAATAAGGTACGTAATTGCAACCCTTGTGCTCTAGAGGGATGGCTTTATGTATCGAAGTAATGTTTGAGAAATGTTAATGACCGGCTTTCAACTTGATGTCAACCTTCATTGAATTGATGCAATATTCCCAACTGAGGGAACATTGGGCAAATGAGGGGTCTATCATGAAAACCTAGTATTGGTAGGACAGGAAACCTATATTATTGATTAAGCAATTCAAGCTTATCAACCATTGGTGCCCTAGACCTCCAAAGAGTCTCGAAGATGGGGGGAAATGGTAATTTAAGAAAACAAGAATATGTTTGTGAGTTTAATGAATATTTCCAGGTATACTTACAAAAAAAATTAGCATGGGTTGAGGGAAACAGTAAGAAACATAAATATATTGTGTATAGTTTAAATTCATAAGAATATCATTCTCAAATACCAAAACAATGATAAACTCTTGTTGAAAATGGTATGAATCAATTGACATGAAACTTGTACACAGTTCTTTTGTAAAATTTGTTACTTTTGCTGTATTAGTTGATTGCCAGTGCGGGTTAATGTTTTCATTTGTCGATCATAGGTAATTATTGGTCCTGCTACTGTTGGGGGCATTCAAGCTGGGGCTTTTAAGATTGGTGACACCGCCGGAACTATTGACAACATAATTCAAAGCAAGCTTTACAGACCCGGATCTGTTGGATTTGTATCCAAATCGGTATGTTCCCATTTATTAAAAGATTTTCAGTTGGACTTAACTTCATATGTTAAACCATTAAGTCATTAACTTGTTGGTTATGAAAATAACTATAATAGCTGGACTTATTATTCTAATCTTAGTGATGTTTTTAGATCGGACTACACTCTTCTAAGGTCCAGAGATATACAAAAGTTGCAACATGGACCCCTGATCGATAACATGGATATCAAGATTTCGAAATTGTTTTTAGATTTTTTATGTCTCGTTTTTTTTTTTTTTGCGTAAAATAACTACTCGTTTCTGCGTCATTTATTATTTACTATGTATGTTAACTGAATTTGGTTTGGGTCTAGTACATGAGGGATGTGATCCTTACTATCACAGTTATTGGGATCTCATGAAGGTTTCATATCCCTAATATGTTGAACATTCTCCTAAACCATGATTTCATCGTCGAATATTTTAACATGCCTTTATTTTCATGTAGTGGCTTTTGGATTGAAATAAGCTTAATTGTTTGCATCATTTTCCGATTTGAATACTATGGGTCAAGCCCGGCTAGTGTTAGAATCCAACCTGGTGACTAATTTGATTGGAAGTCAGATATCTTGTTTGATATGATATGCAAAGAGTAATGCCCTATCAGTGATTATCAAACTCTAGTAATGATGGATTGCAGATGGAAGGCAGCCACTTTAGTGAAATCACCTTCAATTAAGGGATAGGCGTGGGACTAAAATAACCAGACCACCACTATCACTCAATCGATTTGGTCGATACAAGTGTCTCCTAGAGAAACAGATGTGGGTCAGAATTCCAATAATCAAGACGATGGTGATACCATATGCAATCAAGGTGTTCATTATCACACGCATGTTAGAGCAGAAAGAAGTTGAGAATGTTCTATTCACATGCATGTCTGATGTACCTCCAAGTTACGGCCGTATTGCAATGTTAGGTGACCATGCTGTTATTTTTGTGATACACTAGCTACAAGAACGTGGAGAATGTTCTATTCACATGAAAGATTATCACAAACTGAAGGACCTCTATCACCTCAGAATTTTACTGACCCTGTTCCTTTGCTGTTCATTTGATATAACAAATCTCCACATGATGGAACTCTAGTTTATATCTTTAAGTTTATTGCCTTTTATTAAGACAATAATGAAGCACCAGATAAAGCTTTTATCTTTATGTTAGCCACATATTGTTCAGGTTTGAGAATTTGATATTGCAAATACAGGGAGGCATGTCAAATGAGCTTTATAACACAATTGCACGTGTCACAGATGGAATTTATGAAGGTATTGTATAGTTGTTGCCAAGATTAATTGTCATCCTCTGTCCATTTAATTTTTATTAATTATGAATACCTATTTTGGTTTTCCAGGCATTGCAATCGGGGGCGATGTTTTTCCAGGCTCAACCCTTTCTGATCATATCCTCCGGTTTAACAACATTCCACAGGTGTTTCATCATTTATATGTATTTAGTCGCACATATGTATGCTCTATAAAGCTTCATCAGTATCTTATGTAGTATTGTGTTTTTGATTGAGTTCTCTTTGAAAATTTATGAAACTAAAATTATGATGCCATTTTCATGCTTAAAATATTGCGAAGGATGTTAACAACTGAAGTATCAAGTCTAACATGACGTACCATATTTATTGAAATATAAACATGAAGATGTTTAACTGCCAACAGCTCAAAATCATGAATCATTATCTGACCATACTATTCAGCTCTTGGCCTTATTTTCTGTTCAAACTTGTAAACCTAAGATCTCATGCAATGGGAAGAGTTAGAATGCTTGAATGTGTGATAATTTTGTGTTAAACTTTATGTTGACTAACCAAGGAAGACATAAGTTAATGCCAACAACTTCGTGAAAAGAGTTGCCTGAATTTATGATAGAGATTGATTTGATTACAATACACGAAATTAGTTTCTTCAATAATCAGTAGTATAAAATTTAAGAACTGATTGCCAAACCTAAGCCCGACTTTCATGCACAAGGCCAAGTAATACAACGCAAAACATAGATTATAACAGTCTATATCCGCTAGAATCAATTGCTCAATGCAAGTTGTTTATGGTATTTATCAGTAACAATTTGATATTCTCCAATATTTGTGTGGATATGATTTAGGTAAAAATGATGGTTGTGCTGGGGGAACTCGGTGGGCAAGATGAGTACTCCTTAGTTGAGGCCCTAAAAGAGGGAAAGGTTCATAAACCAGTCGTCGCTTGGGTTAGTGGAACCTGTGCACGACTCTTCAAGTCGGAAGTGCAGTTTGGTCATGCTGTGAGTTGTATTTCAGCTTCTTGTTTCTATTATCTTTTCCCGCTGCTTTTAATCATTGTTTGTGGTTCTTCTATAATAATGTGTTGTATTACTAAACCAGGGTGCTAAAAGTGGTGGTGAGTTGGAATCAGCACAAGGAAAAAATCAGGCACTAAGGGAAGCAGGAGCAATTGTCCCCACTTCATTTGAAGCACTGGAAATTGCAATTAAAGAGACTTTTGAGAAACTTGTATGTCGGACATCTTTTTGTGATTGGGCAAACATGTTTCTTACCTGATGATTTGATCTTCCATTAGGTTGAGGAAGGGAACTTTCCAACTGTAACCTATTCATTTCATCTTCCATTAGGTTGAGGAAGGGAAAATATCCCCCGTAACTGAAGTTCAACCTCCTCCCATTCCTGAGGATCTTAGCACTGCAATTAAAAGTGGGAAGGTCCGAGCCCCAACACATATTATTTCCACTATCTCTGATGACAGAGGTTTGATTAACAGCTTCCTCTACCTTCTGCTCTGCATAGGAGGATGTATTTGCTTTACAGAAATGTTCTCTGATGCACCAAATTATTGCTATGTCCATGTTACAGGTGAGGAGCCATGTTATGCTGGTGTCCCAATGTCTACCATTGTCGAACGGGGTTATGGTATGGGTGATGTGATTTCTCTGTTGTGGTTCAAGCGTAGTCTTCCCCGTTATTGCACACAGTTCATTGAGGTGGGCAAGAAGCAGCTTATTATGTGCTTTTCTTCATAATTATTTAGTGCATGGAAGTATGATGCTAGCAGAGGACGCCTATCTGTTCTATTGTACCTTGGGATAGCTGCTTCTGATCATCAGTTCATTTTTCTACTGACACGAACTGGATCTTAAAATCATTGCTGTTTTTAGGATCTATAGATTTCCTTCTGATTTCCAGCTTTACTAACACCTGCGGTAATGGTCAGATTTGCATCATGTTGTGTGCCGATCATGGTCCTTGTGTCTCTGGTGCTCATAACACTATAGTTACAGCAAGGGCTGGAAAGGATCTAGTTTCCAGCCTTGTCTCAGGTAATTTCCAATAATGACTGGTGTATATTGTTGGCATTGCTTTCCCCTTCAAGCTACTTCAAAAAGGCATGAAAATTTGACGTGGATGAATTTCTGCAAACAGGGTTGCTTACAATTGGTCCTCGATTTGGCGGAGCAATTGATGATGCTGCTCGATACTTCAAGGATGCATATGACAGAGTAAGTTGTTTTAACAACTATATAGTTTCCCCTTACATTGGCCAAAAGGCGCTTTTCTTACTGCTTATTACAGGCGTACTAAAACATATTCACAAACTATTTATGTCAGGGTCTCACTCCTTATGAGTTTGTTGAAAGTATGAAAAAGAAGGGAATTCGTGTGCCAGGGATTGGCCACAGGTATATATTTTTTCTTCTAGTCTATAATATGAAGTTTGAGTTTGTAAAGATTACTATGCCAACTCCCTTAATGGCAGCGCTAAATGTTTAACTCTTGTAATTGGCATTACACCCTTCTCCGATGCATGCATTTGCTTGGACATCTAAATGTATGCATAGCATTGACTTTATAGTGATGTTAAACTTTGAGGATTTTGATATGCATCATTTCTCTCATAATTTCTAATTGTTAAGGAGGATTGGTGGAATCACAGACTGGATTAACTGTCCCTTCTTGTCTTGTATGGCTCTTTTGCATGTCATCCTTTCGGATTAAAAAATGTCATTTAGCTCTGATCCAATAAAGAACCATATTTTGGCTCCATATAAGCGATATGCTGCAAAGATCCGTAGCAAGTCAGATAGATTCATATTATGATACCCATCGTTTATCAAAGGCTTATTTCTCTCATCTTGAACTTCGAGGTGAATCTCTTAATCCACGCCTTAAGACATATTTCAAAAGTTACTATTTTATGTCATTTACTATAGATGATGAAAATGTGCTCTAGTTCACGGTCGCTAGACGACTTCATCTAAGGACTCAAATAGCAATTTTCTTCAGCAATGATGCATCTTGTATATAATACAACCATCAATCACCTAAAGAAAAGGTGAGAACATGACTATAAGTTAAGCAAACTTGTGTTTATTCTACATAAAAAGACCTAAATCTCGTAGCACTCAATCCTATCCTCTAGTTTCTGTAATTTGCCTAACATATGAACTTGGAATGTAAGTTTATTTAATTATTCAATGTGAAATTAACTGGTACGGCCCAAACAACTTTATCCTCACCAATAGCATTCATAATGATGCAGGACGGGTGGCCCTGTCATTTTGAAATTGAAGTTTGGCTCCCAAATTCTAAAGATGGCTTGGAAAATTTATCTGAAAGTTTGTGGTAACAATGGAAAAATGAGCTCACATGCTCTTCCAGTCGGTGTAGGGATGATCTCAATCTATTGGGCTCCGTTTGTAGGTCATTTGGATTCCAAATTTGCTTAAATGGTCCAATATAACTCAAACTACAGCTTAAGTAGGCTTAATGGGTCTGTTAGGTTCGAAATGGTTCTGCGGGTTAGGTTCAAAAGGTAGGCGAGTCAAGTGAGGAGCAAGTAGTTCGGGTTCTGGCATAGGTCAGGTTGGGTTCACAAATTTAAGTTTATAGTTTTGTGGAGTTTAGTTAAATTGCTGGTGGATTTTAATTTTAAGGTAAAGTGGTTAACGGGTTTTAGTATTATTAACTGCTTGAAAATTCGATTACCTATACATTTAGCAAAGTACATGGATCACATGTTTAGGGTTTCTAATGAAGGAGGAGGTGGAGGCTTCAGGGTGGAAGACTGACAGCGATGGCTATGGGGCTACGTGGTGGTGGTCATGGCAAGACGATCACAGTGGCAATCACTTGTGGTGGGCCGACGAGTTCTAGTGGCATCTATTGGCGGTGCTGTCACGGGGCCTTGGCAATTAGGTTTGGGCTCTCAGGGAAGAAAGGTTGTGGCAGCAAGGAGAGGTAGTGACCAACTGACTAGACGGTCACGGGTGGCAAGTGTGACAATGTGGGAGACGAAGGTTTCAAAGTCCAGAGCGGCACACTAGGTAGTGGATAAGGGACCGAAGGGATCGATCTCCAAGGCAGGAGGGGATCAATGGGGGCATTGATGACGACATGCTCCGACAAGTGATGATAGTCTTTTTGCATTGTATGCAAGGTTCGTGAATCGAATCATAAATCGTTGGGGGTCCGAATCAAATCGTATCGTAAATCGTAAGATTCACAACATTTAATTAAAATATTAAATAAATATAAAAAAATACAAATGACATATATAAAAAGATGATTTCATTGATTCTTTCACTTTTCATATACACATGATATTCTATAAGCGACGACGAAATTATCGAAGAATTCCGATAAGCGACGACGAAGTTATATAAAAATACGAATTTCGATAAGCGACGAAGTTATCGAAGAATCAAACTTTGGGGGAAAAGTTTGGAAGAACACCATATCTTCTCTTTTGGTCTCAAATCTTGTAAAGTAATGTCTTTTTGTCTTTATTAGGGTTTTAAGCCTTAGAGAAACAAGTGGGACCCACAAAACCCCAAAAAAATAGGTTTAAAATCATATTGCAGTAGCCCCAAACCCATCCAACCTGTGCAGTCCACCTACGGGCTCGAATTGCACGATGAGCCTGAATCCTGCGATTCATGTGTCCAGCATTCATGGTTGCGATCTAGGAAGCATGGACACTTCCCCAGGCCTTCCGTACCCGAGTCGGACACGTGTCGAACACCGACACTTGTCGGACACGCACCGGACACTCATGTGCCGTGTCCTATGTGCTTCCGGGAGTCGGACACTCTTCAGACACTCGCCGGACACTTCTCGGACACTGCGGGTTGACGGACTGTTCGATATAGGGTCGGGTTACAAGCTGTGGTGATTCAGTTTTGGCTTCAACCTATCTGATCCTCTGAGATTATACCTCAGAGAATTAGACCTCAGAGGATCAGATAGGTTGAAGTCAAAACTGAATCACAGTCGTTCTTTTGCATGCCATTGGGGCCTGAGTGTGATTCACTTGTCAGGATGGTTATGATGGACGGTTACGATTCAAGTTTGACTTTAACTTATCTTATCCTCTGAGGTTTCAAATAGGTTGAAGTCAAAAATAAAACACAACCGTTATTTTTCATACCATTTAGAGCTGTCTGCGATTCACCGATTGGGCTGGATGTAACTAACGATAGCGATTCAGTATGTATTAAATTTTCATTTTAGTTGTTTTATATGAAGTTTTTTCGGTTATTAAAATATATATGAATTACAAATACACATAAAATATAAATTTATTTTGCCGTGTTCCCGCCTTACTTGTGTCCTTTTTTAGGATTTGCCGTGTCGGCGAACCCGTGTCGTGTCGTACCCGTGTCCCCGTACCAGTGTCGGTGCTTCTTAGGTTGCGATTCTTATTGGGAGGGTGCCGATTTGATTTGAATCGTACGATTCATGATCTGAATCGTACGATTTTGACAACAGTGATTGTATGCAAATTATGCAATTATAAATCACATACACAAACTAACGAAATTTCTCCCAAGTGGAATGTCTAAAACACTCACTATTTCGGGTTCAGGCCTAAAATGGTCTGAGCCCAAACTCAAGTTCGGTCCTAAAATTATACCCAAGATCAGCCCAGCCTAAGCTCACACAAAGCTCGGCCCAAAAATTTCCGGGCCGAACGGACGGGTATCGGGCTAGCTCGACCCAATTGACAGTCATAGATGTTGATGATGGAATGACATATTGACCGACAAAAGTATCAAGACATCTGTCTCGATGCTGGGGTTCCAACTGCTGGATCGATCAAGGTGGTATAGATCTCAAATAGGATCCATTGCCAAGTAAATTGAGGAAAATGTTGAAAATCACCCCAATCTCTTTAGGCATGAAGATACAAAATATGCACTTCCAACTTGTAGATAACTAGGCCATGCTACATGCTACACATATACGGGCTGTACAAGATTGAGTCTATAAGAGCATGCTACACATTGAATGATTACGATACATAGTGAAAGAAGTTTTGTTGCGTAAAATAACTCAAATTTCGTTTAACATAGATTTATTTATGGTGTTTACATTAACCATTTACTTAACAATTAAGTTTACTGTTGATATGTATTTTCTGTGTTTAGAGGAATTCATAAATATAATTGTAGTGAAATATAAAGAAATGGTCAAATTGAAAGAGAAAAAATATGATAGATCACTAGCAGCATAAAGATTTATAAAAATGAATGTTTAAATAATCATACATCCGTAAGTCATAGCCGACATTCTGTTTATTATGTTCCGGGAAAAATCAGTCGTTTTTTTCTCAAGCTTGAAACATTCAGCCAGATTTTTTTCGCAGAATTTTCAAATCGTGGCACACAATTACTAGTGATACAAATATAATTTGGAAATGAATTTTTTTTCTACATGTCTGAATCATGTAGCAAGCTTGTTAATATAAATCGTAGTATAATTCTTGACTTGAAGCATATGAATATAAATCATACAGCATAATTATGATACACACATGAATTCTTTGATAATCATCCATTAAAACTTCACAGATTTGACAATGTGGGATAATTTTGCTTGATGCTCAATAGGATCAAGAGTAGAGACAACAGAGACAAGAGAGTGCAGCTGCTGCAGCAATACGCTCACACCCATTTTCCCTCGGTGAAATACATGGAATATGCTGTTCAGGTCGAGACCTACACTCTGTCAAAGGCAAACAACCTGGTCCTCAATGTTGACGGCGCGATAGGGTCTCTCTTCTTGGATCTCCTTGCTGGCAGTGGAATGTTCAGCAAGCAAGAGATCGATGAGATCGTCGAGATTGGATATCTAAATGGGCTCTTTGTGCTGGCACGCTCCATCGGTCTGATTGGGTGAGTTGAAAACATATTATTAAATTACTCTATTGTCAGATTGCACGAGTAGATGAGTCATTGGCTAGTTTCCTCATCAGACAAATCGATTATTTTTAATAAATAGAGCCGATTGCAACTTCGAATATGGAATTCAAAGGGATCGAATAGAAATGGCACTCTGAATCATATTTTACTATAATGAACTATATGATCCACCAACACTTTTGAATTCGAAGGAAAGTCGGAAGAAATGGTTTCGGGATCCTGTTGCATATAGATACAAATGGTTGACTGGCGTTGCTCAGAGTTGGTCAGAATTTTGATGCCTAATAGACTATCTCAACTGATAGCTAACTGGTTGCAAATTTTGTCAGTCTTGTTTCAAATTATTCACGGCGTTAGGGTAGCTGTTCGGCACATTGCCTTAAACTAACTCGATTCTTGTGAAATCTGCAGGCATACATTCGATCAGAAGAGGCTGAAACAGCCGCTCTACCGACATCCTTGGGAGGATGTTCTATACACCAAGTGATCCAGTTTTGGATATGAGGTGCTCAACAGCTGCAAGGTTTCGATTTTTTCACCTGCGATTTATGTGCTATTCTTCCTGTGGTTCTGGACTGGTATGTAAGACTATTGCAGGTGATTCATTTTCGGTTTTTTTTTTTGTGAACTGATGAATCAGACCACTCCTTCACAAATCATCTACCTCTTTCATTCTTTCTTCTTTCTTTTTTCTTTTTTCTTTTTGGGATCGGCTGGTGTCCCGAAATCTTTCGGGCAAAATGGCCCACTTCAGGCTCGGACTAATCCCTCGTTCATTCATTAGCAAACATTGATTGGGGGAGCAAGTGGTTTAGTCTGGATGTGTTGTTTTTTCATGATGAGAGAGAGAGAGAGAGAGAGAGAGAGAGAGAGAGAGAGAGAGAGAGAGAGAGAGAGAGAGAGCAGTGAAAAAGTTAAATTCTGGCACAAAGGGGTGTCAGTGCAGCTTCCTTCCTTCCCTGGTAGTAGCATGAATGACTGCTGCGCTAGCCTTCTCTTTTGATCTTTCTGGTTGTGAAACAAATAAGCCCTACAGGAATTTGTTTGAGTAGACGAAAGACTAGTGGCCGACTGCCCTGTTCTCTTGCACCCCCGGCCACTGAACTGATGACCCCTGAATCGTTGGATACAGAGGAAAGAGAATGCAGGGTTTTGTAACAATCTCCATGCATTTGTATTTGGTGAGGATTGCTCGTGGGGATCTGGAGTTAAATATTTTTGGATCATCTTTTTCTTTATACATCTTAGATCTAGGCCTGTCAATGGGTCGGATTAGATCGGATTGGGGTAATACTGTCTTTTAAATCGGATTCGATCGTTTTTAATCGGATCTCGGGCCAAAAATACTAATACCAAAGTCAGAGTCATGATCTGAATGACAGGTCGGGATGTCAAAACAACATAAGCAGTCAAATGGAACCAATGAATTCTAAGTTTAAATTGGTGATTAGCTCGGTCTAATGGATTTGGCGATCCATAGATCTGACCTTCATTATCAAATGAAATTATTTTGGGTTAATTGGTGATCAGTCTTTGACAGAACTTATCTTGATTGCCCAGGACATCCTAACATTTCAACGAACGATAGGTCTGTATTTTTTCAAAATCCCATAAAAGCCATCAGCTGGTCCTCCCATCTCTGTTGAGCATGCGACGGTGGTGAGCAACTCCGGCGAGACTGCAGCGACGGCGGTGGTGGCGAGCAACTCCGGTGAGACAGCAGCAGCCCGAGCGTCGGCGGCGAGCAACTCCGGCAGCGGCAAGCAGTACGGTGGCTTGGTTAGGGTTCGGTTTAGATCCCAAGCCCATAGATCTTGGGTTTAGGGTTCAGTTAGGCGGCAGCGAGCAGCTCCGACGGTGGCAAGTGGTGGTTCAGTTCGATGGTTCGTAGGTGCACTGGTTCGCCGGGATACAAAAAATTTGGAATACAATGAAGGGTACTTTGGTCTGCAGTATTTTAAATTCTTTTAACTTAACCAGTTTCTTTATCAAGGACCGCTCACATATTTTCCCAATTCTTTTTTATCTGGGACCTTGTCGGGATCACATCTGCTCTACATTGTATATGCTCAAATCATCTTAATCTGATCTTTATATCAAACACTTTCTCAAATACACTCGCTCCAAAAACTGATGCGAATTCCCGAACGGGTTCTTGCTAGAAAATCTCTCCTATAGACTCAGTTCTTTCATTGTCCAGATTAAAATGCAAATCATCACTATACTGTCCCTCTGGTAATAATATACAAATTTTCCATCTGAAACAGACCACAACCATATTTCTACTCAAGTTTGCTGAAGCCAATAACAATAAAGCATTGACACCAGCAACATTCTCTCTCCTCCGTCGCTAACCCCGCACCGATCGATGGGTTTCTTGCCAGCGTCTCCGCTTATAGTCCTCCAAGTTTTTCGGCCCCCGCACTAAGTTGCGGAAAATCGCCACGACGATCCGATAGCTTACCCACCTTCCTCTGCAATGCTTTCTCGAACTCACTGTCCGAAGTCGACAGCACCTGGTTCAGCACCAACCGCACCCCGCATTCCCCCATCCGGCTGTATCTTGGCTTTATCCTGACCTCCAAACTGTACCCGAAGTAGTGAGGGAACTTGACCAGCTCCGATCTCGGGTACCCCATCGTCAAGAAGAAGTTCCACTTGGGTATCAGGTTATCGGCCAAGCTGAAGGTATACAGCGCTCCATACCTCGAAACCATGGTGGCGACCTCATCCGTACTGTATCCACTCTCAAGAAAAAACTCTGTAACCGGCTTCAAACTAGCTTCGATGCTAAGACCGAACGTCTGCGGGCATCGATGAATGAGGGAGCCGACGTTGATGCCCAATGATAGGAAGTATTCAGCTGTGGGTTTCAGGTTTCCGTCCACGCTGTAGCTGACGATATGGGGGCAGCGCGTCAGGATCTTTCCGATGTTCTCCTTTGAGACCCCCAGTTCGTAAAGGTAATCCACGGATTGCTTCACCTTCTGTCGACTGTAGGTGAGCAGCGCAGGGAACCGATATATCACCTTAGCCCATCGGCTCTTATCCACACCCATTTGCTCCATGTAAGTCATCATCGGTTTCAGATTCTCCGAGAGGCTGATCCCGCATAGCTGGGGCCTCTTGTAGAGGATCGTGGGGATGTCCGACTGTGGCACACCGAGCTCGAGCAACAGCTCGACTACAGGCCTGATTTTGCCTTCCAGACTGTAATATGCGAAGGCCGGGAACCTACGGGCAATGTTTTTTATCTGGTTGATGTTCATGCCGAGGTCTATGAGGTAGAGGATGTGAGCCGGGAGAAGGCCATCGGGGTTTCGCTGACTCACCCGGGCGATGGCTCGCTCTTTCTTTAAGCTGACATCGGTGGTTGTTATCGGAGAAGTTGGGGCAGCTCCTTCGCTGCCCGGAGGGTTCGGAAAGTTCTCCACCAAACCGACCAAGTCATCCCCGTGTTCCTCGAGGAGGGATTCGAGGTACGGGACGATGGCGCTCCTGATTTCAAGTGTAGTAAGCTCTCTTCCTACAATTGGACAACAATGACCTGATTAGTTGGCTCATGGGAGATGGTGGAAGATGAGGTGATTGGCTGCGGAAAAGAGTGCGAGTGTTGGGGAATCGAACCTACTAGATACCGAGATTTATATATCGTATGGAGCTTCGAGATGAGATGGTCGATGAAGCACTCTGATTTGTTGATCGTCCTTGCTGCCATTGCGTTGCTCAAACCCTGTTTTCTTAAAAACAACGACAGAACAGCTTTCGCCTCCTCTCTCTCTGCAGTCAACAGGCTCGAAGGCACCGTAGAAAAGAAGCAGTCATCAGCTACTCCAGGTTCATCTGCAATATTTTCCAGATATGTTAAAAATAACAAGGGCGGGTTGAGAAATGGGAATACCGTGATTTCCCCCTGAGAATTAAGGAGACGCAAATGCCACAAGAAACGAATAATGAAGTGAGATAATTAATACTCACTAGTCTCTGCTTTGCAGACAAATAAAACTTGGGAAAGTTTAACTTGAAACCTGTAGAAAACAATTACATGCTTGTTAAGATCAATTAAAAACCTATCCATGCAGAATCCAGAAATGAATTCTAAAAATTAGACATTACTGACCAAAAGGGAAAAATAATATGCAACATACAGCAAACCCCCCAGTTACTGTAGCACTACAATAACCCGGGGAAAATTCACTTGGACTGTGCGATGGAGGCCAGATCGTAGATGCACCATATTTGGGCGCTATGAGGGGCCATCCGATGGCCAGGGTTCTAGTTGTAAAATATGATGAAGGCAACAGGAAAGGCGATGATTATTCACGCTCGAGCAGTTTCATGAATCAAATCTCTATCGCACATGGATGACTACTTCTAAAGAAAGCAATGGTTATACACTTATACATAGCAACCCGATGTTTTAAGCAAGCCATGGTAATCCACACACTTTCGGAATACGCCTTCATACACATCAATTTTTCCCGGAAAACAATACATTGAAAGCACACTCATCAAGAATCTGGGATATATTCCGCAAGGATATGGTGCTCTATAAAAAGCATATCCAAGATGGCAGTTGAGATATCCCACTCTCGAGCATAATAAAACAATAGATGAATCAAAATTGTTTCATATTATATATAGTTACCGAAAAGTTTCACTTTGTTTTTTTTTTTTGTTTTTGGCTCACAATGTGCCCAAGAGATGAATATAATTCCCTATATCAAATCTTGCCGTCTAGCATCTTCATTTTGACTCATTCCCATTTTTGCAGAACCATGAAAGGTTGCTCCCTCATTGCGTCAGCATAAATGGAATAAAAGACAGGTCTCCTGACCTGCCGATGAACCTTCTAGATACCATGGAAGGCCCTTCTCTTGCCAAGTTGCCTTGGTCAAGCTGTCACAATCAGTCCTAGAGGGTACACTGTTGAGCCATCTTTACTAGAGTTGTGCTTTATAGTGGACTCCATCTAAATGGGATAAGACCTCGAAGACATCTACATCTTTAATCTGTGACGGTAAATCAAATTACGAGTACATAACCCAGAGGTTTGAGTTGCATTTAGATCAGTTTGTCTTGGTAAAAAAAGTGCACAATCTTTTTCTCAATAGTTGTGGATGGTACATAGGTCATGGAAGATGAGACAGATATAATTAAGAGCAAGATAGATTCACTTTAAAGAAGGAAATTGATTAAGAATTGTCCGAGATAAGTACACAAAAGAAGAAATGCACCAACCAATAGAGAGAATTATCATAAATCATAGTGTTTATGTACTTGAATTGGACTTCAGTTGTTTCCTTGCATTGGAACGAGACAGTCTCGCATGAAAGCTTCCACTTCCAAAATTAACAAGACAACAAATTTATGTCAAAATATGAGACCAAATCTTGCAGTTGGGCATTCCAATCGATCTTGGTCATCGAATCATCTTCAAAAAGTTATACTACATCAATAAAATTTTACTCCACAAACAAAGAAAACCTTGGTTAGCTTTCAAAGATTATCACCGTCGAACATTGGAGTGGTTGTGGGTGTGTGCATGTCCACGGTCCACCCATGATTTTTCTCAACACCAAGATGTGTTCAAACATATTTGAAAGCTAACCAGTTAATGATCTGAACTTTGAAGTCAAAAGCTGCTTAACCAACAAGCCTTATCCCATATGTACATGACATGACCAATATGGGTTTGAGAATGCTGTTTAATGGATCAGGGTATGATAAAATGTAGTTTAAGATAAGAAGCCGTCCCTCAATTGATGTCAACCAAGAGGTAATTTTGGGCAGGGCAAGAAAAATGTCTTCAACAAGACCTAAAAGGCCGGTTGAAGTTGCAAAATCTCTTATCCAATGTGGGTAAAGGGCATTGACAAAAGGTTGGTGTTTGGGGTCCAAATCTCCACAATGGTGGACCTCTTGAACATTAAAAAAAAGGCCATTTGAAAGGTAGAAAACATGCAATTTTGAGGGGAGACACCTATAAAGAATAATATGAGTAAATAAAGGAGACAAATAAGGAGAAAAATTGATGCTTTAAACTAAAAAATCAGAAGAGATACATGAGGTAAAAAGGAGGTGAAATAACTTGGATAAAGAACAGATGAGGGGTCGTCCGGCATGTTGGGCTTTTGGGGCTACCCAAAAACAATCCATCCTCGGTCTAAATTGGCCCAGCGGATCGAGTTAGGCCTAAACTGATGCAGGAGCATCATCAGGTCAATTAACGCCGCCAGTTATAGGATGCCTCGCTCCAATACCAAATAATGCAGAAAGAAAGTACCACATGGCTCTATACTCAATTAGCCATGCATGAGTGAGGAGACAAAAGATGAGAGAGACATGATGGCAAGGCAGCTCTTTTAAAATAGCAAAATCTAAACCTTCTATTAATCCATCACATGATTCGAAAAAAATACATTCACCTTTTTATATCCGCTACAAACTCCCATCAAGAGGACTATTAACCCAACAAATTAGAATTATAGGAAAAGGAACACAAGTCATAAACTTTAGCAACAAATAAAAGAAACAAAAAAAAAGAAATAAGAAGAAACAACAATAAAGCATAAACTGTAGTTTATAGATGCCTAAAATGGGCCACGAAAGGAGAGGGGACGCATGAGAGAGGAATTTCGCGAAAGGGGAGTTTAAGTGAGGGCGTACTTTTCCCTGAGAGGAGAGTGGTACAGCCACGGAATTTTGAGAATCCCATGAGATAGGTTCATGGAAACCTGCTTTTTCCGTGAGGCGTGGGCTCAGCATTCCATGATCTTGTGACACAGGATTGCCTTCTTTCCAAATCAGCCACATGGATCATTAATCAGCTATTAAAGTTGATTTGATTTTAGGGTAATTACATGAACCCCCCCAGAACTATTACCCATTTTTATGTTACCCCCCTGAACAAAAAAACCGAACAAAATACCCCTTGTACTATGAATAATCTTCAATTAGCCCCCCCCTCGGTACAAGTTTAATTTGTTCATAAAATGGTCAAGGATCATGTTTTTGTCAATGGTTTACCCTCCTAGATAGTTAAGGGGGTATTTTGTTTGGGTTTTTAGTTCAAGGGGGTTTCATGTAATTTACCCTTGATTTTAAAACATGCCATATTTATCTTGTTCAAATCCTTCACTATCTAAACTTCCTCCTAAACCATACTCGCATTGGTACATTGCACCTAAAAGGATGTTGTTTAAAAATACATGGGAAAACTTTCATTGACAATAGATATAGTCCTAAATAGAAATAAATGGTGAATAAGGATTCATAAAGCCGACCCCAAATAGATGGGACATGGCTTGATGGTTAAGGTTTTGTACATTGCACCAAAAATCTTACCTATAGGCTAACTACAAAAAGATCAAGAAAAATGAAATTAAATACGAAAAGTAACTTCTAACCCATAACCCACTAAGCCAACTCCACTCAACCATGACTTAATTCAACTAAGACTACTAATGGACTCGAGTTAGCACAAGTAGACCCTAAACTAATATGACTATTTGACTCAACCCAACTAATAACTCGACTCAATAAAACACGTAGCAACTAATAATTTCTCTCTAATCGACTAAGCAAGCCCATAACTTGGAACTTAAGTGCCCTATAATTTTAATTGTGACTTTACTTGACCCTGGGATGCTCCTGCAACAGAAAATCACCCGGTTTCTTAAGTGTTAGGCAGATGCCGAAGCTATACAAGTCAATAAACCACTGTAATAGTAGTTCTAAATTGTTGATATTATTGCTTAACGTGTGGAAATCACAATCCGTGTATAGAAAGCCATGCAAAAATAATAGATTTCATCTCCATGCACAAAAGATGAGTGGGAATCCTTTTCCGTACCTTCCTTTCCAATTTCCAATTTGAATATCTATTACTGGTAAATCAATACCATAAAGTCTGGCCTAACGGGTCGAATCATTTTGGTCCTAATTGGTCGGGCTAATGGGCCGTATCAGGCCATAATGCACTAATTTGCCAAGCTCAAGTCTTGATGTTTATGCCTGGTTTCTTATTTCAGTCAGGTCATCAAATTCTGCTTATCATATGGGCTCAAGTCGACCATGACCTGACCCATACTTGGCCCATTGGAATCCCTAAGTATAGGTAGGGTAAAGAAAATTAAAGAGATAAATAGATTATGAAAACATAAAAGTATAATATATAAATATTCATATAAAATAATAAAAAAGACCTAATGGACTCAATTTGAACTAAAATCAACTATTTTTTCTAACTTACTTATGCTTTTAAAAAGTGTACCTATGGATTTCCTTGCATCAATTTTCTTGACTCCATTGAAAAGATCTAGACGAAGTTCTAGTTTAGCGTGGCTGATCGTGTAGGACAATGTTGAAGGTCAACTCGATCTTGCGTCAAGATGATGTAGAACATTGATTTAGAATTGACTAGGTTTCATGCTTGTAGTCTCCGCCTAATTTTTCTGGATATCTTGGTATGTCTTGTTAGTGCTACACTTGAAATCCCAAAACTGATGGAGAATTGTGATCGATTCAAGATGGATGACATCACCTGTTGCTTGAATCCTTAAGTGGCTCTTCTCCTTGGATTTGTTCTTTTAGGATTTAAATATCAATGATGAAGGGAGCTTCACTCCTTTAATTTATGCTTTGATAAATCTTCGTGACACTAGATGCCATCTAATAGTGAAACCAATCCGTGACATTCATCAATAGGACTACTCGATAGAATGAGTGGCTAACCTCGCTCTGATACAAATTAAGGAAAGAGATCCAATTAAGATGGATTATTCAAAAAGTTGTCCGCAAAAGAGAAGAGAGGGGGGAAAAGCTACAACACCAAATCCGGGCTCTTCTAAAAAAATCATCAAAGTTCTGAAATATTATACAAAAATAATAAGTACAATATGCTACAATTAAAACTCGTATTGATCAAAAACTAAGTCCAACATATACATAGTTTCTCTTTATATAGATGACAACTCTCAAGCAATACAAAAGTGATAAGGCTAAAAAAATTAAAAAATATGAACTAAATTGAACTAGGATAGGATTCCAACCAATTTCAAAACTGTTATTTATAATTCTCTCTTAGTTTTATGATAGGTTTTCTACACGGCCTGAATTTTAGATGATTTTTTAAAAGTTTCTTTTGTAATATTTTATGGGTTATTTTCTGCATGAGAATTAATAAAAAAATAGAATAAGACAACACAGCAGCCTTAATCATCTGATTGAGCAAAAAAAAACAGGTTCGGGTGATTCGGATATGACCGATTCAGCCTTTTCAGCCAAGGTAAAAATAAATAAATAATTTAGGTTTGAATCATCTAACTTGGGCTTTATTGACTCAAACCCAATATGGCCTATTCAAACCTAAGTCGAGCTTCATTTTGCAGAATACGTCCTGATTCAACTTTGTTCTAATCTGATTTGAATGAGTCAGATCCGAGCTGGGGTAAACCAGATCCAAAATTAGACCGAGTAGGCAAACCAAATCCGCATTGTGACATATCTCGGGTTTGGGGGCTATTTCATTTCATATCGACCAAAATCCAAGCATGTTCGATGGTTTGATTCAGGTTCAGCGATCATGGGCTTAATAGTTTTGAAACATTTTTCTAGAAGATAAATCATCTCTTATCTTAATCTAATACCACGAGAGTCAAACCCTATTTCATCTCCTTAAATATGGTGATTTGATATCCCCTTTACTTCACCCCAAAAATTAAGATGTTCATTGTCTCCAACATCAATGGTATTTGGTTCATCGATTTAGGGGATGTTTCCTCTTGGACTTCATCTATTATTGGCCCAGATTTTAAGCTGAAGTCTCGCATAAGTCCTATCTAAAGGCTATAATGAGACATAGGACTCATAAAAATAAAGAAACAACTAGAAGCGACACCTATCAGACTCATCTTAGACTCGAAGGGACTACTTTTTTACCTTATTTATGCTCTTAAAATTCCCTATGGATACTCCGGCAACATTAAATCTCGCTACAACTATAGGTTATTATTTAAATGGCAACATGAAAGTTGATGAGCCTTTAGACCAGCACTATATTACACTTCACCTACCAACAATAAATAATCGATCGAGTTCCTATATTAAATACGTCCTAAAATTCATGAGAAATTCAAGGAGGGGGGGGGGGGGGGGGGGGGGGGGGGGGGAGGGGGGGTACTATGTTGATAATATTTGAAATCATGTATTAGAAACTAATTGTTCGTCCACGCCATCCTCATTCAAAAACTCTTCTTGTCGAAACATTGCCAAGTAACTCAAACTCGACATGGTCATAGCCTTTCTCCAATCAATTTTAATCAACCTTTCCGAATCATTTAGTGCCGACAGCCTAGCCATTAATGATTATTGAGATCACTTTCACAACATTGTTTCCACACCACGACAGCACCTTGCTCCATTGAAACACAACCCCAAACTATCATTCAGCACCATCTCCAAGATCCTATATCAACCATTCAACCGGAAATGGATGCCAAAAAAAAAAGGGAAAAGGGAAGCAAAATTGAAACTTCACTCAAGTCTTTCAAGTTTTCATTTCACTTTGGCCTTCGCAACTGAACACCCCATAATCTAAGAAAAAAGATCAAAGAACCCAAAAGACTAATCCACATTCCTCATTCATGTTAAGCAACCTAAGTTTCCATATCAATCCATTGGTATCCAATCTCTCACCTCCCAATTACATCATAGTTACAATCCAAGAAAAGAAATGAAATCTTTTTGCGCCCCTACAACCTGAATTTTTTCTGGTGGGTTGGTTCGGGTCTTAACAATGGTGATCAAGCCGGCTCAAACCCTAAAGAAATCCATGCCATGGATGAGGCAACCCAGTGGAAGGGGTTAACAACAAAGCAAAGCTCATGCATTTGATGACATAAAGAAAGAAAGAACTTCAGACCGGGAGGCTGAGGTGGGTCTTGGAGAGAGCAGCCGCCGGTTGAGGAGATCGGCAGGGTTCCGGGGAGCGAAGGGCGTGGGGTGACGTCCCGCCCCGCACGTCGCCACCGCCGCCGCCGCTGCCTCGCAAAGCCGCATGGCTGCGAGCTTGTGCTTCAAGTGAGGGCGTGTTCGACACACGATGGAGGGGGCACCGGATAGGGAAATAGTATTCAACCAGACCCAAAATTGTATTCAACCATACCCATTTGGCTAGGACGAGATGCATATCCGTAGTCCCAGCTTGGCTCCGAAGTATAGGAGACCTCCTCAGCCTACTCCTATCTTCACCATCTATTTCATTTAAAATGTTTAACATACCCTTGGATAATCTGTAAACAGATCTTCCCAAGTTATATTCTACATTATAATAATAATAATAAAATAATAAAGAGTAAAAAATAATTATAGATTTTAATTTTAATTAAATATTAAATATTTTTTTAATAAATATAAAATCATCATAGTTAGGTTTTTACCCGATGAGCACACATTCCAACGAGGCACGAGTTTTCACTCAGATTTCTGTCGATTGGACACATATTCTAACGAGGCACGAGTTTTCGCTAATTGTCAGATTTTGATTCTTTTTTTTCTTGGACAGATTTCGATCCGTTGGGCACACATTCCAACTTGGGATTCTTCCTTTTATAAATATGAATCTAGTTCAATCTCTTTATTTTGACAACCCCACCGTCTCTCTCTTCCCCCACTCGTCTTCTATTTGCTCTCATTTTCTCGCTATCATGGCGCAAAATCATCTCAGGAGCATGGTGCTTGACGACTCTGACTTAGACGAGGAGGAGATGATGCTAGCCTATTCTATGTTCAAGGAAGAAAGCAAAGCTAATCGGAGACGCTCAAGTTCAAGTTGAGGCTTTATTGAAGTTCATACAACCATTTGACGCAACAAGCATCAATGTCACAAAAAACTATTGTGGACGCGGAAAAAAGCGTGGGTCGTCTTTATTGCGAATCACACGAGATTACAATTGTGGCCGGGACCCGGGTTGCTCGGGTGTAGCGAGTCCGGGTTGCGGCGAGTTTTGATCAGGGGATTGTGGGAAAGATCTTCTGGGGGATCCCTTTGATCCGCGTCTCCACGTGGTGTTCGTGCGAGAGCTCTGAAGGGGCTGCCCAAGACAGGGGTTTTACAGGGAGAGGGTTTTGGAGAGGCTAAGGAATGTCCACCGTTGCTTTGTCCCTTCCGTGCTTCGCGCTTTCTCGGCTAGGGGGTTTTCGGCTTCGTTCCTCGGTCTTCGTGTCTTCCTCGTTCCTTGCTTGACCTCGGTGTCCTTGATCGTCGGTTCGCGGCGTCGATCGAGATTTTGGCGTCGGCTTTGGCTTTGGCTTTTTGGCTTTGGCTTGGCTCCGGCGTGGCTCTGGCTTTTGCTTTGCTTCGGCGCTTGCACTTGGACGTAGCTGGGAGAGACTTGCGATGCTTTCGTTCTTCCGGACTTCACGTCGTATCGGCTAGAACGTGCGGTGCTTTTGCTCGTGGCCGGCGTAGTCGCTTGGCTTTGGCACTTGCGTTGCTTTGGCGCGGGCTTTACTGGGGCTTTACTTTGGCTTCTTGCGTTGGCTTTAGCTTCAGCGTCAACTCTATCTTCTTCTTCGAACGACGTGGGCTACTTCTTCAGTGCTTCGACGATTTGCGTGTCGACTGGACTTCTCTTCTTCTCCGGGCTTCTTTGGCGTGATCGGAGTCGAAGAATGCTTTCGAAGTTAGTGGGGGTAGCACCGATCTCCGTGCGACGGTTGTGGCGTCGGCTTTTGTTGATGAAGACGACGAGGGTAGCGACGCTTCAGACGATCTGCTCCAGGCTTTCTTCTTCGTGGATGGGGCAGGCGTTTATCGAAGACGCTGGGGTGATGACGCTTCGCTTCTCTCCTCCGGGCTTTGGGGCTTGATCGGGATCGAGGATTTGTTGGAGACGACGGGGTAGTGTCGCTCCTCTTCTTCTCCGGGCTTTTGGGCTTGATCGGAGTCGAAGGCTTGTTGGAGACGACGGGGTAGTGCCGCTCCTCTTCTTCTCCGGGCTTTTGGGCTTGATCGGAGTCGAAGCTTGTTGGAGACGACGGGGTAGTGCCGCTCCTCTTCTTCTCCGGGCTTTTGGGCTTGATCGGAGTCGAAGCTTGTTGGAGACGACGGGGTAGTGCCGCTCCTCTTCTTCTCCGGCCTTTGCTTCTGGCGTCTTCGGAGTCGAAGGGTTCTTCTTCTCCGAGCTTTCTTCTTCGTGCACGGAGTCGAAGGGATGATCTTCGTGTGCAAGGGTCTTCACGTTGATGAGGACTTTCAGTAAGCCGATCCCTCGGGACAGGCTTGACTGTGCCTCGTGAAGCCTTGGGTCGGTGAAGAAGCGTCTCCTCGTTTGCAGAGCTCCCGCGCTTTGTCTTCAATCTTCGACCATTTTTTCCTTCCCCCACCCCCTTTATTTATAGGCAAAGAGGTGGGGAGAGAGATATGGGAACTTTTTAATTTTAAATCCCTTTTGTATCTCTCTCATAATTACCCGGATTTTATTCATCCATTGATGAAGGGAATAACATTTAGTTGTTTTCCTTTTCTGGCGGGTGCAATTATGGCTGGATTTTGCGCACGAAATCGATGGCGATCGGGCGCTTCGTCTTGTGCGTCGGATCGAGGGATCGGCGTAGATCCGCGTGTGTGCAGACGTCATACGCTACCTCCCCCCGCGCATGGCGGTATTTTTTCCTTTTCTTTCTTTTCTTTCCTTTTCTTTTCTTTCCTTTTTCTTTTCTTTCCTTTCTTTTCTTTCCTTTTTCTTTTCTTTCTTTTCTTTTCTTTCCTTGCAAGGCCGGCCGGCCTCTCCATGGGGTTCGGTCCCCACTAGGGCCGGCCCTATAGGGTTCGGACCCTAGTAGGGGCCGGCCCCTCTTGAGGCGGGGTCCGAGTCCGTGTCGGTGCGCGCGAGTCGGGTCCGCGTGTCGGGTTTGCATCCACGTCTGTGCGCGCGAGTTGGGTCCGCGTGTCGGGTCTGCATCCGCGTCGGCTCACGTAAGTCGGGTTCGGGTCCGACGAAATTCGTGTGTCTACAAATGCCCCCTCAAGGACGAGTGCGTCGGTGAGAGCGTGTCGGGTTTGGACACGTAGGAATCGTAGAGCGCTTGTCCTTGATTCCTTTTGTGGGCGGGGTTGGAGGTCTATTTAAGGACCCCTACCCCCTTCATCCGTCATTGTGTTTCTTTGCGAAGGTTCTGCCGGCTTCTGGAGACCGCTGTCGGAAGAGAGCTGCCTGGGGTTGCACGAGACTTGTTCTGTCTTCCCGGTGTCGCCTCTTTCGTCGGCCTTGTGCTTCTGCGCGACGGTTCTGCCGGCTTCTGAAGACCGTCGTCGGAATTGTGCTGCTGGGGTTGCACGAGACTTGCTCCGTCTTCCCGGTGTCGCCTCTTTCGTCGGCGGCGATGGTGCGCGATTTTGCGGTCGTTGCGAAGGCGGGCTTGAAGCGACGATGCGACGAGGCTCGCGGCGGGGAGGATGGAGGAGCGCGGCTGAGGTGCGGGTCGCCTTCGCCGCCTTTCTCTTCCTCCTTCTTCTTCTTCTTCTTCTTCTTCTTCTTCTTTTCTTTCCTTTTTCTTTTTCTTTTTCTTTTTTTTTTCTTTTCCTTTCTTTTTCTTTTTTTTTTTTTTTTTTTTCTTTCTTTCTTCTTCTTCTGTTCCGGGCTGCACGGGCAGCAGCGGCAGCAGTGCCGGCGCGGGGCGCGGCGGCTGCGCGCGGGTGGCGCGAGGCCGGAGGCGGCGCGGGCGTAAGCGGCCGGCGGTGCAGCGGTGCGGGGTGCGCACGGGGCTGCGCGCGGCGGTCGGGGTCGCGGGCGGCGCGCGGAGGCCGGGGCCCGAGCGGGTCGGGGTCGCGGGCGGCGCGCGGAGGCCGGGGCCCGAACGGGTCGGGGTCGTGGGCGGCGCGCGAAATCCGGGGCCCGAGCTGGTCGGGGTCGTGGGCCGGCGAAGAAGAAGGAGAAGAAGGGGGGTCGTGGGCCCCCCCCCCCCTTTCTTTCTTTGGCTGTCGGTCATTGATTGGGGGAGAGGGGCCCGTGGGCCCCACTCGTTGACTCTCTTCTCTTTTTTTTTTTTTTTTTTTTTTTTTTTTGACTTCGAAGGCGCCGATGATAACAGTGTCGGCTCGTGGCGCACGGGTCGCGACACGGGTGCGGGCTGGCTGGAGGGTGACTTCGAATCGGGCAATCCTCTTGACAGGGGTCCGGGCCCCCTTAGCCCCCTTTTTTTTTTTTTTCCACTTGTCTTGACTTGCCTCCCTTCATGGTCTTCCAGGGCTCGCGTCTTCGAGAGTTTGGCTTCCTTGGGCTGGATAGATGAGGATTTCTTCGACGGGAGGAGATGCCTTTGCTTTCCTTACACTCGTGTGCGCCGTTACCGCAACTCAAGGCGGGAAGACCTTCTGTCGTTGCTCCGTGTCTTTGTGCACGAGCGCATCACGGAAGATGGAGTCGCGGATGCGACTTGCGGGATGTTGAAATTAAGCGAGAAGATTCATACTGACGAAGGGATCTCCATGAAGCTTCTGCGGCCGAGTTTGAGTCTTCCGTTCCATCATTGCGATGAAGAGTTCGTGCCTACGCCAGTTGTTGCCTCGAAGATATGCGCCAGGCTGACCCGATGGGGCACCGACTCTTGGCCTCGGGGAGACGTCCAGTACCTTTGCGGCTTTCGCGAATGGATGGACGAGCTCTATGAGGTCTTTGGCGCAGAACCTGAGATGAACTTATTGGCCAAATTTCTGGCGCCGGCCCGTCGAGAGTACAGTCGTCCGGAGGGGATGTACCGCGCACTTTGTGAGCTTTGGTGTCCGGAAACTAACACCTTCCTTACTGGGGCGGGGGAGATAGGCATCTCGCTTCGCGACGTCCATATCATTTCCGGGTGCCCCGAGGTACGGAATTACTACCAAGAGGAGGTGCCAGCCTTGAAGGATCTGCTGGACAGCAGCTACGCTCCGAGTTCTTGCCTTCTTCTGTTCAAGGCACATGCTATCATTGCGGCGCGGGATCAATCAGATCGAGTGCGTCCTTCTTCTTGGGTCGACTTTTGGTTCAGAGGCGAGTATAGGTCTCCAGCGCCTTCGACTCACCCGATGTGGAAGATCGCTCAGATGCAGAGACCTCCGCTTCGCTCCTTTGTGAGGCCTATCGACTCCTTGGCTCGAGAGAAGCACTCAATGGAGGGGAAGCAGTGCCCCTGGGAACTCCTTGGCCTGAAACGTGACAGCGAGGAGTGGCGATCGGTTTACCGAGCTGCCGGGCTGGTCATCTTCCTCTACCGGTTTGTGCTTCCGTGTTCTGGGGAGGTTATTCATCCGGGGACCTTCCTTACTGCTTCCAGGATAGAGAGAGGCGAGCTCTTCAATCTAGCCCCGGCTATACTATGCGCCTTGTATCGGGCTCTCAGCGGGACTTACTGGGACTTGTCTGGCTCTGATAAGGCCAAAGAGGAGCTCGGCCGGTCGACTGCATTCGGACCCTTGCATTATTTGTACGGGTGGATAGCTCTGCATTTCCCGAAGGGGATCTTTGCCAGACGAGGGCATCCAGCTGAGCTGCCTTTCTTGCCCGGGATAGGAGGGATCTTGAACGCCTTTATCAGTTGGGAGCGTCCGAGAGAGTGTGCTCGCACCCTTTTGAGGAGGATGGGGAGCGTCGATTTCGAATTCCTGTCGGAGCATTCGGTGCTGCCCTTGGAGAGATCGACTGTGTACGATAACGAGGAGCTCCCAGACAGTCTCTACTGGAATATGGTCAGCTGCCGTCCTGGCTATTTGGTCTGGCGCAAGGGGGATGTGGTGGAGGTGGAGCAGTACTCCCCCCATCGCTTTGCTCGCCAACAGGGGTTTCGGCAGGAAGTCCCTGGCATGCCTCAGCAGCTGCAGGGGCGTATCAGTCCACAGGAGGGTTACCGTCTGTGGGCTTCTCTCTACGCTCGCTTGACTGGCGGCAGTTTCTTTCCTGGGGCTAAATCCGGATTTCGGGATGCCGCCACTCCGGAATACCGCAAGTGGGTCGAAGGGCGAGTTTCTCCTTTACTTGCGAGTTTTCCAGTCGACGTCTTGGTGAGTAGCGGGTTCAGGAATTTCTGCTTCAATCATTATGCGGGAGTGGAGGACCGTCGCCTCCGACTGGGGCTTCAAAGAGCGCAGAGGAGCTGTAGTCGCCTTTCCAGTGCTCGTCGTGTCCCTTCTTCCGTTCCGGTACTGGATGTCGAGCTTACTAGTGCCCCTGGGGCATCTTGTTTCCCGAAGGCCGAAGTTGAGGGTGCCCCTCCCAAGAGAAGAAAAGTGTGCATTCCTCGCGGGATGGTCCCGAGAGTTCCTTGTCTGACGGAGGACGCCGAGGAGCCTGGACTTCTGAAAGATGAGGTGATTCCTCCGTCTAGGACCGCTTCGCCTGACCACACAGGTATGGAGCTCTCTTCATTTTATTTGCCCTCTACGTTCAAGAAGTTTTATCACGCTGAGCACCGTTTCTTTCTTTTGACCAGATTCCGTTATAGTGGTAGAGCGCGGAGCGAGCTTTTCAAAGGCGCCTCTTGGGTATTCGTCCACCGGTGCCGCGCAGGAAGTGCCCGAACCCTGTGCGCTAGATATCCCTCCGGATGATCTGGATCTCCTCGGACTTTGCGGGGAGAACTTCCCTAGGGGCGACATTAACCTGGATAACATCGATGTCGACGCCTTGTCTTTTGGCGAGGAGGCTGAAGTCTCGAGCGTCGACAAGCGGCATTCCCCGATGACTGTGCCCTCGTGCCCTTTGGTAGAGACGGTCGTTGCAGCGGTAGCGGCGGTTTCTTCGGTTGCGCCGCCCTCGTTGGTGCAGGCGGCTCCTGTTGCAGCTGCAGTGGGAGGGAAGGTCTTACCTACCTACTCCGAGGCACCTCGCTCGGATTTGAGGCCAAGGAGCAGAGTCTCAGAGTTCCTTCTTGCGAGCTGCCGGCAGTATATCAAGTCGACGTTGGAGCCTTTCCAAGCTACAGGCCTTGGCGCCCTCCAGGACTGGTGGTCGACGGACGGTGCGGAGTTTTGCGCGAGCCTGGCGGAGTTTAAAGTTGACAGCTCTCTTTTCGCCGTTCAGATGAACCTGCTTGTGACTGATAGCGAGGCTTATCGATCCCGGCGGGCTTTGCTGGAGGGGAGCTCCCTTTCTGAGCTGGAGGCTGCTGAGGCGAGTCTAAGTCAATCCGAGCGTCAACTTGCGGAGGCTACGTCCAGTCTGTCGAAGGCTCAGAGGAAGGCGGAATCTGTGCGCACCTCACTTCGGAAGGCGGAGTCTCGTTTGGAGCGGGCCGAGGCTGCGGAGAGCGCTTTGAAGGCGAGTCACCTGAAGCAGCAGTCGGACTTGGCAACCCGCCGTGAGCTTCTGGCTGCTCGTCCCGTGGAGCTTCAGAGAGTGGAGGCGACTAGGGAGGAGCTGTTGCGCCGTCTTCAAGCTCTGGACACCTTCTTTTAGTTGTTCCTTGTTTCATTGTGGCTTTCTTTTCAGGACTTATGCCATGTACTGCCTTCGGTTCATTAATAATATCGCCTCGTTTTTCCACATCCTTTTCATGGAACTTTGTTGTCTTTTTCTTTTGGTCGGACTGAACCTGAAGTATCTTCTCAGGCTGCCTACGTACCTCCCTAAGGAGGATCAAGTCGCACGTAGTTCATTTTTTTTTTTTTTTTTTTTTTTGAACAAGGGGTGTGGCCTTGCTTTAGGCATAGTACCTTTTGAGGTACTTGCCGTTGATAGGGCCGAGTGTCAGCCCTTCTGGCGTGGTGAGGAGGTAGGCGCCGTTGGAGTAGACTTCCTTGACGGAATGCGGGCCATCCCATTTGGCATCAAATTTTTTCCCTCCTCGATGCGAGAGAATGATGGGGCGTTTGACTGCCAGCACGAGTTCCCCTATCTGGAATGATCGAGGACGAATCTTCTTGTTGAAGGCGCGAGAGAGCCTGGCCTGATAACACTCCAGACACTGTTGAGCTTCGAGGCGTCTTTCATCCAGTGCTTCCAATTCTGCTAGGCGGAGCTGGGCGTTGTCATCGCTGGTGAGGCCTTCCTGGACTGCTATCCTGAGTGACGGGATCTGGAGCTCGAGCGGAAGAACGGCTTCCACACCATAGACGAGGGAATACGGCGTTGCTTGTGTCGGCGTGCGGAAGGACGTCCGGTAAGCCCATAGTGCTTCGCCCATGCGTTCGTGCCAATCTTTCTTTGTCTTCGAGACGGTTTTCTCCAGCAGCTTGCACAGAGTCTTGTTGAAGGCTTCTGCTAGACCGTTGGCTGGAGCGTTGTACATCGTCGAACAATTTTGTTTAATGTTGTACAATGCGCAGAACTGGCTGACGGCAGCATTTTTAAACTGCTTCCCGTTATCTGTCACGATGTAGCGGGGGACTCCATAGCGGAAGATGATGTCATTCTGGATAAAGCTGATGACGGAGTACTTTGTAACTTCCCTCAACGGTATTGCTTCAGCCCACTTGGAGAAGTAGTCCGTTGCCGCCAAGATGTAGAGATGCTGCTTGGACGACTTGGGCAGAGGACCGACGATGTCGAGACCCCATCCGTCGAAAGGCCAAGACGCGATTGTTGGGTGTAAAGGCTCCGGAGGTTGACGGATGTAGTCCCCGTGCATCTGGCAAGCTTGACATCTTCTCGCGTACTCCAAGCTGTCTTTGATCATGGTAGGCCAGTAGTATCCCATCCTTCTGACGCGGAAGTGAAGCTTCGGACCGGACTGGTGCGATCCACAGATTCCAGCGTGTACTTCTTTGAGCGCGGCCTCTGCTTCCTCTTTCGTGAGGCACCTCAGGAGTGTGCCGTCATAGCTCCGTCGGTACAGCTCACCGTTGAAGTGGTAGAACCTTAGCGATCTTCGACGGATGTCACTTTTGCGCTTCGGATCTTCGGGGAGTTTACCATGAACGAGATACTCCACAAACGGTTGCCTCCAGTCTTGTTCTTTAATCTCGAGGACATGCACCGCGTTGGTTTGAACCGGTATTTCGGGCGGACCCTCTTCTTCGGTGATCACGAATCTCCTGCAGACGGGGACGACGAGCGGACGTTTATCTGGAAACGGGAGTGTAGCCGCCAGATTTGCAAGTGCGTCAGCCTGCTGGTTGAGGTTTCGGGAAACGTGCTGAATGGAAGCAGCCTTGAGTCTGCCGAGGAGCTCTACGGCGCGCGCGTGTAATGGCACCAGGTCTTCTTTGTTGACTTCGTATGCCCCCAGGACTTGCTGGATCACGAGTTGAGAGTCGCCAAAGATCTCCAGTCCTTGAAGCTTCATTTCGTCGGCCAGCTCGAGACCAATGAGTAGGGCTTGATATTCTGCCACGTTGTTGGAACATGCTTCCGAGAGCAGGAATGAGAAGGGGAGTATTTCGTTGTCCGGAGTGACAAAGATGACTCCGGCTCCCGCTATGTCTTGCCTAGCTGCGCCGTCGAAGAACATTTTCCAGGATGGGGCGATGTCGACGGAGAACACTTCTTCATCTGGGAGATCTTCTGATAACTCCCATTCTGCCGGGAGAGGGTACTCTGCGAGGAAGTCCGCGAGGGCCTGCCCTTTAACCGCTTTCTGTGGCACGAAGGTGATGTCGAATTCAAGTAGCAGCAGGGCCCACTTGGCCAAACGTCCGGAAAGTACTGGTCTCGACATGATGTACTTGAGTGGGTCAGCCTTCGAGACGAGTCTGATGGTGTGAGCGAGCATGTAGTGTCGCAGCTTTTTTGTGGCGAAGATGAGCGCTAAGCAGACCTTCTCGATTGGGGAGTAATTCAGCTCGGCACCGACGAGAGTGCGACTTAAGTAGTAGCAAGCTGTCTCCACGCCAAGTTCATTGTTCTGGGCCAGGAGTGCCCCCAAGGATTGCTCCTGGGCGGCGATGTAGAGGATGAGCGACCTCCCTTGAACCGGTGCTGATAGGACTGGCGGCTTGAGTAGATATGCTTTAATGTTTCGGAGCGCTTCTTGGCATGCTTCATCCCATTTGAACGGCGCTCCTTTCTTCATGAGGCGACTAAAAGGGTGGCACTTTCCGGCCAGGTTGGCGATGAATCTTCGGATATACGCCAAATGGCCCTGGAGGCCTCTGAGGTCTCGCACTGTCTTTGGTGCGGGCATATTGATGATAGCATCAATTTTGGATTGATCTATCTCAATGCCACGATGTCGGACGACGAAGCCGAGGAACTTGCCTGAGGAGACTCCGAACGCGCACTTGAGTGGATTCATGCGGAGTTGGTATCTTCAAAGCCGTTTGAAGATTAGCTCGAGATCCTGTAGATGTGCCGACTTCTTCTTGGATTTCACCACGAGGTCGTCGACGTAACACTCCACGTTTTGATGAAGAATGTCGTCGAAGATTTTCTGCATAGCTCGCTGGTAGGTGGCTCCCGCGTTCTTCAAGCCGAAGGGCATCACTTTATAGCAGTAGATTCCTTTCGGTGTGCGGAATGCCGTGAGCTCCTCGTCCTTGGGTGCCATCCGAATCTGGTTGTAGCCCGATGATCCGTCCATGAAAGTGAGTACTTCGTGACCTATCGTTGCATCGACCATTAGCTCCGTGATTGGCAAGGGGAAGTCGTCCTTTGGACATGCGTTGTTCAAGTCTCTGAAGTCCACGCACACTCGGATTTGACCGTTCTTCTTTTTGACGGGGACGACACTAGAGATCCATGTCGGGTACTTGACTTCTCGAATGAAGCCGGCTTCGATCAACTTGTTAACTTCGCCTTCTATTTGGGGTACCAGTTCTGGCCGGTAGCGCCTTTGTCCTTGCTTGATGGCGCTGGCTCCGTGTTTGACGCTGAGCTGGTGCACTGCGATTTTTGGATCGAGGCCCGGCATCTCCTTGTAGGACCATGCGAAGACGTCTCTGTATTCTTTAAGCAGTTTGATATATGCGGCTTCTTCCTCAGGAGTCAAGAGCGTGCTGACGAATGTAGGCCGAGGCTCCGTCTCCGTGCCCAAGTTGATTTCCTTCAAGTCATCAACGGTGGACTGCCCCCCTTCTTCGAGGACTGGCGGGGCGTCGGGCAACTCGTCGTCCGAAGTAGAAGTGTCACCGTTTGTCGGGATCCATAATGGAGATGTGATGAACGGCCTCCATGGGTGGGTGGGTGGGTGTCGAAACGAAGTCCTCGATTGGCATCCCCAAACGATCGAATGCCGACTTCTTCTTTGGTTGTTTGACTGGCCCGAGCCTCTCGAAGACGGATGTGCGTTTTCGATTCGACCAGTCTTTACCACCTCTGGTTTGCTTCCGGAACAAGGCTTGGCCTCGAACCCGTCGTCGTCTTCTCTTGCTGTCTGGATGGCTGGGGTAGGTAGAGAGTGCATCGGAGATTGTCGATCCTTCAGCTGCTTCATCTACCATCCTTACCTCGATGTAGTTCGAGGTGAAGGTCTTCTTTGTTGCGGTTCTGATGACCAACGGAGCTTGACTGGAGCCGATGCCTCGGCGGTTCGGGGGAATTTGTTCTCCGTTTTGAAACAGCCGAGCTTGAGTTCTTGTCATCCCATGTGGAGTTGCTGCTGGCGGAAGTGTGCCCATGGTGCTTTCCTCGTTGTATCCGGCTCTGAACAGCAACTGGGCGGCATTTTGCCCCCAACTCCCTTCTGGCTTGAATCCGAGTTTCTCGAGGTCTGCCGATTCGACGGGTCTGCTTGGATTCGGAGCTTGCGTCAGACTCGGTAATGGCACCGTCATTTCTTGCAGAGTGATGACATTGGCCTGAGATAACAACGGGGCCAGCTTCCTTGTCGGAGTAGAAGGCGATCGCTCGGATTTTCGGAGCCACTGAGGCGCGAGACGCAGGACAGGCGCCGTTTGGATTGGCAACGGGGTATGTTGCATTGCTCTTGACTCGAAGCTGATGCGCATCCTTTGCCCAGGTTTCGGCGTTCCTTGGACCTTGAGTCTTGCCTCGTCAGAGGGTGGCACCGGATTCACGGGAAGAGGAGTCTTGTCCTTCTTTACTTCTTCAATCTTTTGAGCTCGAGGAGCTTTAGCTGGAAGAACTTCCGCGACCAGGCCCTTTGCTTGGTAGAATTTAGCGTCGGCCAGGTATGCCTCGGCCTCGTTGAATGGCTTGTCGTCCGCAACTATGCACCTCTCCACGCCTTCTTCGTAGTACTTGAGGCACTGGTGCCAAGTGGATACCACGATGCCGTTCTCGTGCAGCCATGGTCTTCCCAACAGGAGGCGATATGACGTCTGGTAATCGATGATGTGGAAGAGGACCGTTGTATCCAGCGGGCCGATGGAAAGCGTCGAACGAATGATTCCGACGATGGACTGTCCGCCCTGGTTGAAGCCTTGAATGACCAATTGACTTGGTGAGAGCTGGTCGTCGGTGATGCCGAGTTGCCGCATCGTCTGGATAGGCATGATGTTGACGGCGGAGCCACAGTCCAACAAGATTCGGTTCACTGGCTTCTCCTTGATGTATCCCGAGACGTAAAGAGGCCGGTTATGCAATCGCGTTCCGAGTTGTAGGTCCTCGTCCGAAAAGGTTATCGTTGCATCACACGAGGCCACAGCTTTGCGCCTTTGATCGTCCTTCCTCTTCCTTTTGTAGCCATCCGGATCGGCCAAGGCCGCCGCCATTGCCAGACGAGCCTTCTTCGGGAGATGCAAAGCCTCTACGAGAGGCATGTGCAAGATTGCTTCGTCGTGAGAGGCGGTGCCCCCTTCGTCGGAATCGTCTCCTTCATCTGTGGAGTCGCCTTCTGCAGAAGTTTCGCTTTTGTTCTTTCCTTCCGACGTCTCATGGACTTCGACCATGCAACAAGACACCTTGATGTGTTGGTCCGCTGGGAGGAAGTGATCTGGGAAGAACTCTTGCAAAGTTGTCGGCTCTGGAAGACTCTGCTGAAGGATATCGTCTTGGCTTACTGGCGGCACTTTGAACGCCTTCCTCCCTAGAGTCTTGCTTTTCTTCTTGTAGGTCTTCCGCTTGGTGAATCCCCTCCTCACACGGTCTTGCTTGAGCTTCTTTTCTTGCCATGGCTTTCGTCGCCGCGGTAGCATGACCCATGCTTCTTCGTCGGTGGATTCCTCTTCGCTAGGATGATGGTTGACAGCAGCAACTGGTTCCCTCGAAGGTACTTGTTCTTCTGGAGGCTCTACTGGCTTGTCTTCCGATTCCCAGCCGGTGGGCTTGATTTCGTTGATCGAAACGGACGGAGGCCTTGAGTAGAGGACGTAGTAGTCGAACTTCCCTGAAGGCTGGCCTAGCAGACCGACTTCCGGATCTCCTTGCTCGTATCTTTCCCGAAGAGCGCGTTGGGACATAGCTTGACTGGAATGGACTTGCTCTTCTCGAGGCTCTACTGGCGTGTCTTCCGATTCCCAGCCGGTGGGCTTGATTTCGTCGATTGGAACGGACGGAGGCCTTGAGTAGAGGACGTAGTAGTCGAACTTCCCTGAAGGCTGGCCTAGCAGACCGACTTCCGGATCTCCTTGCTCGTATCTTTCCCGAAGAGCGCGTTGGGACATAGCTTGACTGGAATGGACTTGCTCTTCTCGAGGCTCTACTGGCGTGTCTTCCGATTCCCAGCCGGTGGGCTTGATTTCGTCGATTGGAACGGACGGAGGCCTTGAGTAGAGGACGTAATAGTCGAACTTCCCCGAAGGCTGGCCCAGCAAACCGACTTCTGGATCTCCTTGCTCGTATCTCCTTTGGAGCGTTCGTTGGGATGCAGTATTGCTTGGAAGAGGTGCTGGCATGAGCCATGATTGCCCCCTGGGCAGCGGTGTTTCCTCCTCGGTGAGCGCAGGAGTATGTTGACGTCGCTTTGAGACTTTCGGCTGGGAAGTTGACTTAGCGATTGGAGCTTGACGATTAATGCGCAATTTGGGCATGCTTCGCCGAGCAGCGACGAGTACTGGCGAGAAGGAGCCGAAGGTGATGGACGTCATGTTGGCCGTAGCAACCTCCCCGGAGTCGATCTCTATCTTCCCTTGCTTAGCGAGCGCCATGATTCTTTCCTTGAAGACGAAGCATCTTTCGATGGGATGACTCACCACCCGGTGATATTTGCAGAAGAGAGGGTCGTCGACACGATGCATCTGCTCGGGCCTCTTTGAAGGAGGGAGCTCTATTATCTTCTCTTGCAGCAGCTGGTCGAACATGGAGGAGACTTCCGAGTCTGGGAAAGGGTACTCCTTGGCTTCGAGCTCTTCGAGAGTCATCCTTTGTCTTAGCGGCGGAGGCGGTGGTATGGCGACTCCCTTCTTCTGATCTGGCTTGCCACCGATCTTGAGCGGCTTGGAGGTTGAAGCGACGTCAGCAACATTGACTTGTTTCAGTTTCGTTGCCGGTGGCTTGTCCTTCTTCTCTATCTTCAAGAAGTCCTTGTTCTTCAAGTCCCCGCGGTTTGCTAGGCTGAGTTCCATGTCATGAGCCCGAGTTGCGAGTTCTTCGAAAGACCGAGGCTTGATACCTTTGAGGATGTAGAGCAGACCCCAGTGCATGCCTTGGGTGCACATCTCGATGGCCGAGTCTTCAGACAAGCGGTCTCGTGAATTCAGCGCGAGGTTCCTCCACCTGTCGATGTAGTCGATCACTGGCTCATCTTTCCTTTGCTTGACGGCGGTGAGTTCGGTCATACTGACTGTATGTCTGGTGCTGTAGAAGCGATTGAGGAACTCCCTTTCCATCTGGTCCCAGCTGTCGATGGTCCCTGCAGGAAGATCAACGTACCAGTCAAACGCGTTGCCTTTGAGGGTGCGAACGAATTGCTTCACCATCTCGTCGCCATATGTGCCGGCATTATTGCAGGTCTCGATGAAGTGGGCGACGTGCTGTCTCGGATTTCCCTTTCCATCGAAGTGCTGAAACTTTGGCGGCTGGAATCCGACTGGGAAGCGTAGCTGCTGGATCCTCGTAGTGTAGGGCTTCGAGTATGCCGCCGTGATCGGAGGAAGGCTACTGCCGTGGGATCGCATCATGTCGGCTATCAATGCTTGGACTTGCTGAGCACTTATCGCAGCCGCTGCCGGAGGTTGTGTGGCCACCGAGGCTGGCATTGGGGAGACGACTTCCACTGGGATGGGAGCCGAAGAGAGCGCTGGAGTAACTGCTTGAATCGTCGGAACAACCTCTGTAGGAGCGGGAGTTGAAGACGGAACTGGAGCGGCTACTGGAGAAGCGACGGGTTGGCCGACTGGTGCAGCGTCCTTTGCGCTTAGCTTTTGGAGCAGAGTGTTGATGTGACGATCCTTCTCCTCCATTAGCCGAGTAATCTGCGCCATGTGCTCGTTCATCTGCATGACTTGGAGCTGAAGAGCGGATGGAGGATGGTGACGGAGAACGTCTCGGTGTTGCATGTTCGCATCCTCGCCATCATCATCGGAGACGTAGTTACGCCGACTTGCTTCTGGCTGATGATTGATGTTTGCCCCCTGCAGAGGAGGTGCAACGTCTGCTGGAGAACCCGAACGGGTTCGGGGTTGGAGCTGGTCCTCCCCAAACTTCTGGACATGGGCTCCAGGATCGAGGCTCGTTTCTTCATGCACCAGGGCCTCGTCGGCGCTTTGGCGAGCATCTTCGGTAGTAGCTTCTGGCACGAAGACGTCCGCAAGAGTCCGAGTACGCCGAGTGTAGACGCGCACCATTGAAGGAGCATCATCCTCCGGATTTACTGGATCACCGTGTCGGAGTAGAGGAGACTCGGCGATTGGTGAGAGGCTTGGAGCAAACGCATCGTTGTTTGTTCCGGCCATTGCAAACTTCAAGCAGCTTCTTCAACCGTACGGATGAAAGGAGAAGAGGTCCCACCGGGCGTGCCAGAAATCTGTGGACGCGGAAAAAAGCGTGGGTCGTCTTTATTGCGAATCACACGAGATTACAATTGTGGCCGGGACCCGGGTTGCTCGGGTGTAGCGAGTCCGGGTTGCGGTGAGTTTTGATCAGGGGATTGTGGGAAAGATCTTCTGGGGGATCCCTTTGATCCGCGTCTCCACGTGGTGTTCGTGCGAGAGCTCTGAAGGGGCTGCCCAAGACAGGGGTTTTACAGGGAGAGGGTTTTGGAGAGGCTAAGGAATGTCCACCGTTGCTTTGTCCCTTCCGTGCTTCGCGCTTTCTCGGCTAGGGGGTTTTCGGCTTCGTTCCTCGGTCTTCGTGTCTTCCTCGTTCCTTGCTTGACCTCGGTGTCCTTGATCGTCGGTTCGCGGCGTCGATCGAGATTTTGGCGTCGGCTTTGGCTTTGGCTTTTTGGATTTGGCTTGGCTCCGGCGTGGCTCTGGCTTTTGCTTTGCTTCGGCGCTTGCACTTGGACGTAGCTGGGAGAGACTTGCGATGCTTTCGTTCTTCCGGACTTCGCGTCGTATCGGCTAGAACGTGCGGTGCTTTTGCTCGTGGCCGGCGTAGTCGCTTGGCTTTGGCACTTGCGTTGCTTTGGCGCGGGCTTTACTGGGGCTTTACTTTGGCTTCTTGCGTTGGCTTTAGCTTCAGCGTCAACTCGATCTTCTTCTTCGAACGACGTGGGCTACTTCTTCAGTGCTTCGACGATTTGTGTGTCGACTGGACTTCTCTTCTTCTCCGGGCTTCTTTGGCGTGATCGGAGTCGAAGAATGCTTTCGAAGTTAGTGGGGGTAGCACCGATCTCCGTGCGACGGTTGTGGCGTCGGCTTTTGTTGATGAAGACGACGAGGGTAGCGACGCTTCAGACGATCTGCTCCAGGCTTTCTTCTTCGTGGATGGGGCAGGCGTTTATCGAAGACGCTGGGGTGATGACGCTTCGCTTCTCTCCTCCGGGCTTTGGGGCTTGATCGGGATCGAGGATTTGTTGGAGACGACGGGGTAGTGCCGCTCCTCTTCTTCTCCGGGCTTTTGGGCTTGATCGGAGTCGAAGGCTTGTTGGAGACGACGGGGTAGTGCCGCTCCTCTTCTTCTCCGGGCTTTTGGGCTTGATCGGAGTCGAAGCTTGTTGGAGACGACGGGGTAGTGCCGCTCCTCTTCTTCTCCGGGCTTTTGGGCTTGATCGGAGTCGAAGCTTGTTGGAGACGACGGGGTAGTGCCGCTCCTCTTCTTCTCCGGCCTTTGCTTCTGGCGTCTTCGGAGTCGAAGGGTTCTTCTTCTCCGAGCTTTCTTCTTCGTGCACGGAGTCGAAGGGATGATCTTCGTGTGCAAGGGTCTTCACGTTGATGAGGACTTTCAGTAAGCCGATCCCTCGGGACAGGCTTGACTGTGCCTCGTGAAGCCTTGGGTCGGTGAAGAAGCGTCTCCTCGTTTGCAGAGCTCCCGCGCTTTGTCTTCAATCTTCGACCATTTTTTCCTTCCCCCACCCCCTTTATTTATAGGCAAAGAGGTGGGGAGAGAGATATGGGAACTTTTTAATTTTAAATCCCTTTTGTATCTCTCTCATAATTACCCGGATTTTATTCATCCATTGATGAAGGGAATAACATTTAGTTGTTTTCCTTTTCTGGCGGGTGCAATTATGGCTGGATTTTGCGCACGAAATCGATGGCGATCGGGCGCTTCGTCTTGTGCGTCGGATCGAGGGATCGGCGTAGATCCGCGTGTGTGCAGACGTCATACGCTACCTCCCCCCGCGCATGGCGGTATTTTTTCCTTTTCTTTCTTTTCTTTCCTTTTCTTTTCTTTCCTTTTTCTTTTCTTTCCTTTCTTTTCTTTCCTTTTTCTTTTCTTTCTTTTCTTTTCTTTCCTTGCAAGGCCGGCCGGCCTCTCCATGGGGTTCGGTCCCCACTAGGGCCGGCCCTATAGGGTTCGGACCCTAGTAGGGGCCGGCCCCTCTTGAGGCGGGGTCCGAGTCCGTGTCGGTGCGCGCGAGTCGGGTCCGCGTGTCGGGTTTGCATCCACGTCTGTGCGCGCGAGTTGGGTCCGCGTGTCGGGTCTGCATCCGCGTCGGCTCACGTAAGTCGGGTTCGGGTCCGACGAAATTCGTGTGTCTACAAATGCCCCCTCAAGGACGAGTGCGTCGGTGAGAGCGTGTCGGGTTTGGACACGTAGGAATCGTAGAGCGCTTGTCCTTGATTCCTTTTGTGGGCGGGGTTGGAGGTCTATTTAAGGACCCCTACCCCCTTCATCCGTCATTGTGTTTCTTTGCGAAGGTTCTGCCGGCTTCTGGAGACCGCTGTCGGAAGAGAGCTGCCTGGGGTTGCACGAGACTTGTTCTGTCTTCCCGGTGTCGCCTCTTTCGTCGGCCTTGTGCTTCTGCGCGACGGTTCTGCCGGCTTCTGAAGACCGTCGTCGGAATTGTGCTGCTGGGGTTGCACGAGACTTGCTCCGTCTTCCCGGTGTCGCCTCTTTCGTCGGCGGCGATGGTGCGCGATTTTGCGGTCGTTGCGAAGGCGGGCTTGAAGCGACGATGCGACGAGGCTCGCGGCGGGGAGGATGGAGGAGCGCGGCTGAGGTGCGGGTCGCCTTCGCCGCCTCTCTCTTCCTCCTTCTTCTTCTTCTTCTTCTTTTCTTTCCTTTTTCTTTTTTTTTTTTTTTTCTTTTCCTTTTTTTTTTTTTTTTTTTTCTTTCTTCTTCTTCTTCGGTTCCGGGCTGCACGGGCAGCAGCGGCAGCAGTGCCGGCGCGGGGCGCGGCGGCTGCGCGCGGGTGGCGCGAGGCCGGAGGCGGCGCGGGCGCAGGCGGTCGGTGGTGCAGCGGTGCGGGGTGCGCACGGGGCTGCGCGCGGCGGTCGGGGTCGCGGGCGGCGCGCGGAGGCCGGGGCCCGAGCGGGTCGGGGTCGCGGGCGGCGCGCGGAGGCCGGGGCCCGAACGGGTCGGGGTCGTGGGTGGCGCGCGGAATCCGGGGCCCGAGCTGGTCGGGGTCGTGGGCCGGCGAAGAAGAAGGAGAAGAAGGGGGGTCGTGGCCCCCCCCCCTTTCTTTCTTTGGCTGTCGGTCATTGATTGGGGGAGAGGGGCCCGTGGGCCCCACTCGTTGACTCTCTTCTCTTTTTTTTTTTTTTTTTTTTTTTGACTTCGAAGGCGCCGATGATAACAGTGTCGGCTCGTGGCGCACGGGTCGCGACACGGGTGCGGGCTGGCTGGAGGGTGACTTCGAATCGGGCAATCCTCTTGACAGGGGTCCGGGCCCCCTTAGCCCCCTTTTTTTTTTTTTCCACTTGTCTTGACTTGCCTCCCTTCATGGTCTTCCAGGGCTCGCGTCTTCGAGAGTTTGGCTTCCTTGGGCTGGATAGATGAGGATTTCTTCGACGGGAGGAGATGCCTTTGCTTTCCTTACACTCGTGTGCGCCGTTACCGCAACTCAAGGCGGGAAGACCTTCTGTCGTTGCTCCGTGTCTTTGTGCACGAGCGCATCACGGAAGATGGAGTCGCGGATGCGACTTGCGGGATGTTGAAATTAAGCGAGAAGATTCATACTGACGAAGGGATCTCCATGAAGCTTCTGCGGCCGAGTTTGAGTCTTCCGTTCCATCATTGCGATGAAGAGTTCGTGCCTACGCCAGTTGTTGCCTCGAAGATATGCGCCAGGCTGACCCGATGGGGCACCGACTCTTGGCCTCGGGGAGACGTCCAGTACCTTTGCGGCTTTCGCGAATGGATGGACGAGCTCTATGAGGTCTTTGGCGCAGAACCTGAGATGAACTTATTGGCCAAATTTCTGGCGCCGGCCCGTCGAGAGTACAGTCGTCCGGAGGGGATGTACCGCGCACTTTGTGAGCTTTGGTGTCCGGAAACTAACACCTTCCTTACTGGGGCGGGGGAGATAGGCATCTCGCTTCGCGACGTCCATATCATTTCCGGGTGCCCCGAGGTACGGAATTACTACCAAGAGGAGGTGCCAGCCTTGAAGGATCTACTGGACAGCAGCTACGCTCCGAGTTCTTGCCTTCTTCTGTTCAAGGCACATGCTATCATTGCGGCGCGGGATCAATCAGATCAAGTGCGTCCTTCTTCTTGGGTCGACTTTTGGTTCAGAGGCGAGTATAGGTCTCCAGCGCCTTCGGCTCACCCGATGTGGAAGATCGCTCAGATGCAGAGACCTCTGCTTCGCTCCTTTGTGAGGCCTATCGACTCTTTGGCTCGAGAGAAGTACTCAATGGAGGGGAAGCAGTGCCCCTGGGAACTCCTTGGCCTGAAACGTGACAGCGAGGAGTGGCGATCGGTTTACCGAACTGCCGGGCTGGTCATCTTCCTCTGCCGGTTCGTGCTTCCGTGTTCTGGGGAGGTTATTCGTCCGGGGACCTTCCTTACTGCTTCCAGGATGGAGAGGGGCGAGCTCTTCAATCTAGCCCCGGCTATACTATGCGCCTTGTATCGGGCTCTCAGCGGGACTTACTGGGACTTGTCTGGCTCTGATAAGGCCAAAGAGGAGCTCGGCCAGTCGACTGCATTCGGACCCTTGCATTATTTGTACGGGTGGATAGCTCTGCATTTCCCGAAGGGGATCTTTGCCAGACGAGGGCATCCAGCTGAGCTGTCTTTCTTGCCCGGGATAGGAGGGATCTTGAACGCCTTTATCAGTTGGGAGCGTCCGAGAGAGTGTGCTCGCACCCTTTTGAGGAGGATGGGGAGCGTCGATTTCGAATTCCTGTCGGAGCATTCGGTGCTGCCCTTGGAGAGATCGACTGTGTACGATAACGAGGAGCTCCCAGACAGTCTCTACTGGAATATGGTCAGCTGCCGTCCTGGCTATTTGGTCTGGCGCAAGGGGGATGTGGTGGAGGTGGAGCAGTACTCCCCCCATCGCTTTGCTCGCCAACAGGGGTTTCGGCAGGAAGTCCCTGGCATGCCTCAGCAGCTGCAGGGGCGTATCAGTCCGCAGGAGGGTTACCGTCTGTGGGCTTCTCTCTACGCTCGCTTGACTGGCGGCAGTTTCTTTCCTGGGGCTAAATCCGGATTTCGGGATGCCGCCACTCCGGAATACCGCAAGTGGGTCGAAGGGCGAGTTTCTCCTTTACTTGCGAGTTTTCCAGTCGACGTCTTGGTGAGTAGCGGGTTCAGGAATTTCTGCTTCAATCATTCTGCGGGAGTGGAGGACCGTCGCCTCCGACTGGGGCTTCAAAGAGCGCAGAGGAGCTGTAGTCGCCTTTCCAGTGCTCGTCGTGTCCCTTCTTCCGTTCCGGTGCTGGATGTCGAGCTTACTAGTGCCCCTGGGGCATCTTGTTTCCCGAAGGCCGAAGTTGAGGGTGCCCCTCCCAAGAGAAGAAAAGTGTGCATTCCTCGCGGGATGGTCCCGAGAGTTCCTTGTCTGACGGAGGACGCCGAGGAGCCTGGACTTCTGAAAGATGAGGTGATTCCTCCGTCTAGGACCGCTTCGCCTGACCACACAGGTATGGAGCTCTCTTCATTTTATTTGCCCTCTACGTTCAAGAAGTTTTATCACGCTGAGCACCGTTTCTTTCTTTTGACCAGATTCCGTTATAGTGGTAGAGCGCGGAGCGAGCTCTTCAAAGGCGCCTCTTGGGCATTCTCACAACAACCTCAACGTACTGGATCGGTCTTTTGTTTTTGTTGATCTTGCGAAGGGACGTGCTACTTTATGTACTCTCTCAGTTAATGGTCACAACTATACCATGGGCTATTATCTTGCCGATGGAATTTATCCCCCATGGTCAACACTAGTCAATACAATCTTATCTACTAAAGGAAATAAGCAAAAGTAATTCATTGAGACCCAGGAGTCGACCAGGATAGACGTGGAGCCGGCGTTTGGAGTACTACAAGCATGTTTCTGTATTGTTTGAGAACCGGTATTTTTTTGGAAATGTGATTCGCTCAAGAAGATCATGAAAGCATGTATCATAATACACAACATGATCGTTGAAAATGAACGAGATGAACAACGCTTGGTTTTTAACTTTGACACTGTCAATAAAAGTCCAAGTGGACCGGTATCGCACGAGCACACTGCAGAATTAATGAAATTCATCAACTCTCACTACCAGATTAGAAATAGGGACACTCACACCCAACTTCAGAAAAGACCTAATTGAGTATCAATGGGAGCGATATGAAAATGTTTAGCAATTTGTAATGTTTAGAAACACACTCATGATTTTGAATTTGCCTTTAATGTATATCAATTTCAGATTTAAAATATTTATGTCTCCAAATAGAACGTACTTTAAATTTAAGCAATAAGATGCATCCGAATAATGAAACAAAAGTACAAGCTTAAGGCAATTGTGCTCCTCTTGCTAGCATCTCCCTATATGGCGATGATAGTATTCTGCTTGGATGGGGGGTAGAGTACTAGTATAGATCATGATAATCCTCTCCTCAGCCAGTTGTAATTTCTCTCTCAACTAGTAATTTCTCTTGTTAGTGTACAAGCCTCTCATTTTTAACTCGAATTCTCTCTAGTTCATGTTGGATTTAGATCCTATTATCAGAGTCGTAGCGGAAGCAAAAGATAGATTCGAAGATCTCACAGTGCATGTTTCATTGCAATTAATTCTACAAAATAATATATATGCAAATTTATGATCTTAGCATATGTGCGAACACCCTAGAGGTATACTATGATCTACGGAAGGCATGCATGCATCTAGTTAGGTGTTTAGAACCATTATACCTTATGGATCTATGATCCAAAGAGAACGGAACGATGATGAACCACACGTGAATCACAAGGGAAGCTGTCGGATAGCACTTTATCCTTTGCGAAGGGAGGAATCCTCGAAGTCCTATCTCTGAGTGCAAGGACTACGAGCCGACAGAGGAATTTGTTGCGAAGACGACGGCGAGCCGCGATATCTCCTCCTTCTCTTTCTCTCTTCTTCCTTCTCTTTCCTTCCTCTTTTTTCTTCCCTTCTTCTTCCTCTTTCTTTCTTGGCCGAAACCTCAAAGTGGGAGAGAGGAGATAGGGGTCGGGTTTTCTGAGAGGGGAAGCTCTTAAGGTCGACCCCTCTCTCTCTAATCCTCATATAGGGCCGTCCCCGAAGTGATCTACGCAAGCTAGGGCCAGCCCCATAGAGATAGGGATGAGGGGGGGCGGTTTTAAAGTTTCTCCTTGTCTATCGTAAAGCCTAGACGAAGACGCCCTCACGAAAAGTAAAACACTATAAGAGATATTGAGTGAGGTGCGCTACTCGGAATCGAGTTCCGTTAGCGCCTATGAGCTCCTGGAATTATTCCGCTTATTTTAAGATCGATATTCAATATGTTCTGAGCCATATTTTAGTATTTATCAAAATACCCCTATGACCCTTAACACATATGAATTAGGTTCTTAGGCTCCGGGCTTATACTCCATCACGCTACTTCGCATCCAATGTGTCCAACCAGGTCAGGGAAAAATTCCTATACGCAACGACATGGTGGAACCTTCAGGGTTCAGGATCTCTAGCTCCAACCAGATCCCTGATTAACTGTTCCGGTAACACACCAAAAGTTCCGTTAGTCAGCCCTAATCCGATTAACCCGCGTAGCTACCCAGAGTTCGACGTGAGTTGAACTCTAGTAATCCTAAACTTATGTTACTCCCTCGTAACCCTATTCCCTACTATACTCTGATAATCCTTAGTCCCTTCTATTACTAGTGTCATGATTCGACTTGGGCGGTGGGGAACATTGTCAAATCCCGATCGATTATCTGACTAGGATTTGATGACTTGCCATCTATAACACCATACACCTTCCAGTGCTATGCCTAGCATCCGGAACGTAGTCAGTCATAATAACAACCACCAGGCCTGGGTTAATTGTGTGGACAGATTGACTTATCAAAACATACCCATCCAACACTAGATGTCGGATAACCTGTAGGGATTACATGCCACTTAAGCACCAGCCGGGTAACCCAACATACCGTGGTATTGGAGTATAGAAGGTCCGCACACGTTGGCACATAAAAGCACCACTCGACTAGTTAGCTTAGTGTACATGGTCCCTTAGGGTTAAGGACATATTATCTATAGTAGTAAGACGGTTTATGCACCAGTATCTGAATCACTGAACTGTGCACCGTCTTGGTTCCTATTCAATACGATCATCGTACTTGGTCAGGTGAATAGGAATCCCACGTTCCCGTGGTGGAGACTTCACCATATCCTCTACCTGCCAACAGCTTATTCTCGGTGAAAGCGACCGACATCACCAAAGCCGTGAATTAGATCTAGGTTTACGCAGAACTGGTCCATTGGGTCTCCCAAGTATGGATCCACCATGCGCCTTAGTGGCCTACTGTATTCCCTAGGGTCCTTTATTATATATATGAATTAACATACACCAAAGTAGTATTCTAATTAAAGCAATAACCAAAGTCATCTTTATTAATGTTAATATAGAAAGTCCACGCTCAGGACACACGAGCTATAACAATCTCCTACTTAGCTTAGCGGAAAATAACAGTCTTAACTCCCATAGCATCTACGCGCTTCTCAAAAGCCTTGGTCAATAATGCCTTTGTAAAAGGGTCCACCATGTTATCTGTAGATGTCATCTGAGACCTCTCATTGCTTCTACAAGTCCCGGATAATATAGTATTTTCGCTCAATATGCTCACTCTTCTTGTGATATCTTGGCTCCTTGGATTATGCTACTGCTACATTATTGTCACAGTAAAGGATAATAGGATCTTCAGCTCCTAGTATACATCCTAAGTCCGTGAGAAACTTTTTGAGCCATACTGCCTCCTTGGCTGCTTCGTACGCCGCAACGTGCTCAGCCTCTGTCGTCAAATCCGCGATACCTCCTTGCATCACTCTTCTCCAACTGACAGCTTCTCCTCCTAATAAAAACACAAACCCTAATATCGATATCCTGGATTCCAGATCTACTACAAAGTCAGAATCCGTATATCCAATCGACATCAGTTTCTGTGAATAGTAAACTAACTTATAATCTCTCATCCTACAGAGATACTTGAGTATATTTTTTACAGCAGTCCAGTGTCCTGGATCCGGATTTGACTGATACCTGCCCATCATACCTACTGCATAGCATATATCTGGTCTCGTACACTACATAACATACATCATACTCCCTACAGCCGAAGCATAAGGTATCTACTGCATCTCTGCCCTCTCCTTAAAAGTCTTAGGACCCTAATCTTTGGACAATTTTATTCCATGTCTGAATAGAACTAGTCCCTTCTTGGAGTTGTGCATACTGAATCTGACCAAGATAGTATCTATATAGGCTGACTGAGACAGTGAGAGAATCTTATTCTAACGATCTCGAGTTACCTTGATCTCCAAAACATAACTCGCTTTACCCAAGTCTTTCATGTTAAATTGAGAGGACAACCACACCTTCACTGTAGACAACATTCCAATATCGTTCCCAATGAGTAGGATATCGTCTACAAAGCACTAGAAAAACTACTGCAGTCATATCGCTTATTTTATACACATATGATTCATCCACGTTCTGTTCAAATCCATAAGACTGGATAGCCTGATCAAAATACATGGTCCAACTTCTGGATACTTGTTTTAGTCCATAAATGGACCTTTGCCACTTGTACACCAGACTTTCCTGACCTTTTGCGACAAAACCTGGAGGCTGAGACATATAGATGTCTTCTTTCAAATCCCCGTTGAGGAATACGGTCTTGACGTTCATTTGCCAGATCTTCCAATTATAATGGGCTGCAATGGAAAATAATATCCGGATAGACTTAAGCATAGCCACTAGCGAAAAGGTTTCATTATAGTCGATCCCTTCTCGTTGGGTATAATCCTTAGCAACTAGTCTAGCTTTATAAGTCTCAACGGTACCATCCATACCTCTTTTTCTTTTGTACATCCACTTACACCCAATATGTTTAATATTGTGAGGCGATGTTACAAGTGTCCAGACCGAGTTTTGGGACATCGATGTCAGTTCTGCCTCTATGGCTTTCTGTTATGCTACATAGTCAGAGGATACCATCGCCTCATCGTAGTTCAGATGGTCATCCTCCTGAAACTCTGGATCCACTAAAAAGCCTTCTCCAATATATCTATCAGGAGCTCTTGTGGTCCTCCCACTGCGATGAGCCTGTGGTGGTTCCATAGGAGTCGATTCTACAATATCGTTAATCTTACTGGTATCAGCTCCTACACATCTTTTATCTGTGTACTCCCATCAGTACCAAACAATTCTTCAAGAACTACTTTATTGGTAGGCTTATGGTCTATTAAATAATTCTGCTCCAGGAATACGACGTTCGTCGAGATGACAACCTTTCTATCCTCAGGATTATAAAATAAACCACCTTTTGTCCCATTTGGATACCCAACGAATAGACATACCTTAGTCTTTGACTCCATCTTGTCTCGCTTGTCCTTCCACACATATGCTGGACAACCCCAAATCCTAAAGTGCTGTAGGGTTGGCTTTCGCTTCAACCACATCTCCCAAGGAGTTAGAGGTACTGACTTTGATGAAACAAAGTTCAAGGTATATGCTGCGGTCTCTAGGACATATCCCCAAAAACTAGGTAGCAATGTTGCATAACTTATCATTGTCCGAACCATGTCTAACAAAGTTTGTTTTCTCCTCTCATATACGTCATTTTGTTATGGTGTCACTGATGCAGTCAACTAGAATACAATCTCATGCTCACGCAGGTACCCTATAAATTTATCCGATAGGTATTCGCCTTCTCGATCCGATCGAAAAGACTTGATACTCTTATCCGTTTGTTTTTCTGCTTCAGCTCTGAACTCCTTGAACTTATCAAAGGATTTAGACTTCCGTCATATTAGGTATATATATCCAAACCTCGAGTGATCATCCGTGAAGGTGATCAAATACTCGAAGCCTCCTATAGCACGGACACTTATGGGCCCACATACATCAGTGTGTAGTAACTCCAATACCTCCTGAGATCTGCTACCTTTGGATCGAAAAGTTCTTTTGGTCATCTTGCCTTCCAAGCAAGACTCACATATTGGTGGGCTTTCTGAAACATCTGGACTTAAAAGTCCTACCTTAACCAACTTATGAATCCTCTGAGGCTATGTGTCCAAGACTTAGATGCTAAAGGAGTGTTGGATTATATGAGAGATTTTTCCTTTTAGATGAATTAATCATACATGCTTCAGTTATGTTATTCTGCTTATGAGTGGAGTTAATTATATAGAGATCATTCGGTGTCTTTCTCTTACAAACAAAGGAACCATTCAATTTAATTGGCACACTAGAAGCATCAAATAAAACTGAAAAACCTTCATTATTCAATAAGGAAACAGAAATTAAGTTTCGTCTCAAGGATGATACATAAAATATGTCTATAAATAATAAACTTCTTCTATCAAAAAATAGCAAGATGATATCTCCAACTGCTTCAGCTTCTACCACGGCCTCAGTTCCCATGCTCAGGATGATCTCCCCATCACTCAGTTTTCTTGTCTCCTTGAACCCCTGTAAATTATTGCAAGTATGGTTAGTGAAACTAGAATCCACAATCCATGAGACTGAAGAATAACTGGATGCTACAAGGGTTTCCACTATGTTGATTTGAGATATACATGTCTTAGCCTTTTTAGGAGCCGCACGGCAGTCACCCTTCCAGTGCCCCTTCTTGCCGCATTAGAAACATTTTTCTTTAGGCTTCGTCAGACCATTCTGCTTAGGAACCTGCAACTGTACCGGCCCACCTTCATGGGCTTCTTAGATTTTATTTTCTGAAACTTATCTTTGGCTTTCAGAGAAGACTTTTGCTCTATATTCAGGGATTGGGCACCTGCCTTCATCCCGTCCTCTACCGCCTGGACCGCCGCTAGGAGCTCTGTATTAGTTATCTCCAACTTGTTAAGGTTATAGTTGGTAACGCAGCGCTCAAACGTTCCTGACAAAGACACAAGGACAATATCGATTTGGATCTCTGCATCCATGATGACATCGAAGGAACCAAGTTCATTCACATAGCCAAACAATTTTAGCATATAATCCCGAACTAAAGTCCCCTCTGCCATCTCCGTGGACACCAATTTCTTGATGGTCAGGTAACGAGTTACCCGACTATGACCCTTGAACATTTTCTTTTAAATAGAGCATCATATTTGAAGCAAAGGCCATGTCTTCGACTTGCTTCTGAAGAATGGTCTGCAAGGATGCCACAATGTAGCACTTGTATATCTCATCAGCATCTAGCCAGTCTTTTCATTCCTTCAACTGGGCCTCAGTAGCATTTGGTCCCAGCATTGCCAGTTAAGAGGTACTTAGGACAATCGAGTGTTTGCCAACCCTTAGGATAAGCATCAGGTTACGCTTTCATTCCTCGTAGTTTGGTCTTGTAAGTTTGTTATCATCAAGGATAGAGGCAAGGGGGTCGATCTTGGTTATCTTTTCTATAAATAATGGTTTAAAGCAAAAATTAGGGTATACTACAATCTATTTTATGGAATTTAAAAATAGATAATGTTTACTCTAGCCGCTATGTCTTCACTACCTCTAGTAGAAACATCCAGGAATCAAAATTCCCTGGGCTCGAGCACTGAGACTATCGATCTTGAATTGGAGACAGCATCTAGGTGAGAGCATGCAATCGCTTCTGCCAACAGGGTGTTTACGACCCAATCTTCATCAGAATTACCCATGGCAAACTGAAAGACCTCCCAGTCTCCTTTTGGCTAGCTTTATGTGACCCGCCATGCACAGTAACGGTGACTTCATACAACTGCAGCGTCTAATTAAAATTCATCTAAATCCTTTGGGAAAGCTATCCCTTTTTGTGACCCCTCTTATTTAGATATTTTGCCTCAGATAAATTCAGAGGTAACAGAAGGCTGAGTTTCTGTTCACAGATTCATCAGAGATCCTTCTAACCTATGAGTGTTATCTGGAAGGCAAAATAACTAAAAGGGCTACTAAGGTATTGGTGTTAGTTAATTTTGGCATCTATGGTTCCAAGGTCGAAACGATAGGAGTCTATTCGATTTAATCGAGGGTACGAGAACCTATCAGACGATTCCATAGGATCCTGAGAGAGCATGGGATTATCACACAGTTTAATGTTTCAAGGATGACATATCAGAATGAAGTATCTAAGAGAAGGAATCAGACCTTGTTAGACATGGTCCACAGTATGATGAATATTGCCAAGTGTACTACCCACCATCATAGTGGGGTTATACCTTAAAACAGTAGCTTAAATATGAAACCATCTCTTATCTAGATCAGTGTCTCAGGCCTATAGAAAGCTACTGTCTTAGCGAAAGTTGACACTATAGTGTCTCAGGATATAGGATTATCATACACTTGTGTAGAAGACAAGAGGGATGGGATGGAGATGAAGTTTCAGGTATATCTATTTATAGGTTACCCTAGGGAGGCATAAGATGGACTATTCTATAATTTTGAGGTCTGGAAGGTAATCGTTTCTACATATACCATTTACCTAGATCAGGATTATATTATAGATCATAAGTTTATCAGTAAGGTAGTTCTGGGTAAACTATTGGGTACTAGTAGAGAGTGCGTATCCAAAAGCGTAGTGGGAGTAGATGATACAAAAACTAGTATACCAGATACTGTAGAAACGATTCACTTTTGTACCACCATCACCTCGTCGTTGTGAGACCATCAGAGCTCCTAAAAGATACTATAGAGAAACTTTGATAGTTAATCCAGAGTTTCAGGAGGATGATCCCTAGAGCTACGAAGAAGTAATGGTAGCTTCTGACAGCTCCGACTGACAAAAGACAATGGAGACAAGTTTACATCAATGTCCCTTGAAACAATCTCGACTCTTATTACACTAACACCCTTTTGGGGTGTATAGGGTGTATAAGAAGAGGACCCAGTAAAGACTTAAAAAAAGGGCTAAATTAGTTACCAAGAGAGAAGGGATTGACTATGTCAAAACCTTCTTGCCGGTAGCTATGCCTAAGTCTATTTCGGATCCTCTTAATCCATCACAGCCCATTATAGTTAGGAGATCTGGATGATGGATGTCAAGACAGTTATTCCCTAATGGAAATTTGAAAATGATATATAGATAATGCAGCCTCAGGCTTTGTGTCAGTAGGTCAGGAAGATATAGAATGCAAGTTACAAAGGTTCATTTATGGACTGATGTAAGCATCCAAGTTGGAATATCTATTTTGATCAAGGGAATCTGCTCACAAGGATTTGATCAGAATGAGGATAAACCAAGTGGATACAAAAAAGGTGAAATAGCTACAAGGGTATACTTAGTACTTTACATTAACGATATTCTACTGATTGAAAATAATGTAAGAATATTGTTTATGGTAAAGATTTGTAGTCATCATAATTCGATATGAAAGACTCTAGTGAGGCGACTTATGTTCTGGAAATCAAGCTAACGCGAGATTATCAGAGTAAGATTCTTTTGCTGTCACAGTCTATACATGAAGATTAGATTCTAGCCAGATTCGATTTACGAGGCTAGATATCTATTGCACAACAGGTATGATGTATCGGTTTAGTTCGAACCCGAGTCCAGATGACTGGACCGATATGAAGGGTATACTCAGAAGTCCTCATCAAGTGATGATTGAGAGTTAGCTTACACTTCACAGATCCTGATATCGATTGGATGCACTAGGTCTAACTTTGGTGTCAGATGTGCGTTCCAGAGAATCAATTTCAGGAATAAAATTTATCTTAGGATTAGAAGCGGTAGCTGGTAGAGTATAAAGCAAGAGTGCATCACAAACTCCCTATAATGACTGAGCATGTTGTTGCGTGCGAGGTAGTATACCAGGTAGTATGGCTCTGGAAGTTCTTGGAGAACAAGGGACGTGCACCAGAGGTTCAGTTGTCTATTGTTCCAACAGAAGAGCAGTAAGCAAGATCCAGGGAGTTTAGGCACCACCGTGAGGGAAAACCCATCAAGTACAAACTCTACTTGATCTGACAGTTATAGGAGAAAATGCAAGTAGTGGTACTAAGGTGACATCTGCAGATAATATTGCCAATTCCTTTAGGAAATTCCTGCAAAGGCTTTTGGGCAGCATATAGAAGCTATAGAGCTCAACACGGTTTTTCCTCGTTAGACCTAGTGGGAGATTGTTAGAATTGGTGAGGTCTACAGCACGTAAAAACCTATAGTTTAGCTGTATATGGTTGATAGCTTAGGATTACATCTTGGTACATACCTTAGTATGTATTCTGATTACAGAATAGAGAGCCATGGTTACATGGTAATCCACTTGAGTAGGAGACTTAATGGACTGATCCCATGTAACCTAAATACATTTATAACTCTGATTAGGGTTAGTCACCCTATCTAGATAAGTTGTTGGGATGACAGAACGTAGGTGTCTCTACCACGGTCATTACCAAGCACAGTGTCTGTGGCCGAACGAAACCAATACGGTGCACAGATTAGTGAGCAGACACCGGTGCACTAAGCCATGTTTCTGCTTAGGGTAAAACGATCCTAAACCCTGAGGAACTATGTCTGGTGGGCTAACCAATTGTGTGGTGCTTTGGTACACTAATATGTGAGGGTCGAGATACGTGACCCAAAACCACGATGTACTGGGTTACCCGGCTGGCGTCGCATCATCATACCACTCCTGTAGGTCATTCACAACCCTAACAGGAGGTACATTCCTTGGTTTGACCTACGTTGTATTAAACCCTGGCCAGGTGGTCATCAGTTGGACTGTTGACCGAATCTGGTTACTCAGCAGAGTAATTAGAGATACGACGTACGTGGTCAACCTAGAAGGAATCGAGTCATATGAGCACTCGAGTCTGATGGTATTCTCCACCGCTCGAGTTGCATCATGGTACCAAGTGAAAGTATAGCGAGTTTACCACACTAAGCGGAGAGCAGGGGTATGCGGAGAACGTAGTAAGTCTAGGGGGATTGGAGTGCAGCCTGCGTCGCACTCTGGGTGGCTACACAGGTTAACTCGGGCTCAGAGGATCGATGGTACACTCGGGTAGTGTGTCGATCGAGTCTAAGTTGGAAGCCAAGAACCATAGTCCCTGAAGGTTCCACCTTATCCATATTATGTACGGTCCTTGTACCATCTCCTTGAAACACAGGATGCAGTTAGAGGAAGCAAGAAGTCCAAGCCTACACTCTGTGAGTGCTTCGCACTAGTGCATGGTAGATGCGTAACTACACGTGTGCACTAAGCGGAAACCCTAGGTTAGTGCAGAGACGCATGTAGCAATTCCTTGTCATAATTGGACTCTTCCACATAGTTGCAATACACCGGGACATATTGTGAGTTGACTTTACTAGGGGCACCCTACGGGAACCTCAGAGAATAGTAAAATCACTAGTGCACTTCACTTATGTGTGCCTTGCAAAGTCTCGTACACGAGCAATGACCAACTAGTCACATAAGGATGTTTTGGTCAAACCATGCATCATTATGCACTAGGGGGGTCGACCCTAAGTGTTAGGAGATTAGTCAAGGCCGGTCCCCTTGGTTTTAGGAGGTTATTGCCTTCAATAAAGGGGCCGATCATAAGGCACAGAAAATGGGATGGTTTTGACAGTTTTCAAAACCAAAGAAACGATAGAGATAAAGGAGAGATAAGGGGAGAGATTCGTTTTGGTCAAACCTTATCCGTAGGAGCCTTATCCATAAGGATAGGCTGGCCCTATATAAGGGCAATGAGGAGAGGGGGGCCGACCATGCCAAGCCATAGGGGCCGGCCATGCCATTGGGAAACCCTAGCCACCCCTCTCTCCTCTCTTCTCCTCTTCTCTCTCGTGTCTCTTCCTCGCTTGCATCATTGGATGGCGACTTGTCTTCCTCGTATGGTGTTTCGTAGAAGGAGAAGGCTCGTCGCATGGAGGCACTTAGAGATCCATCGACGAGGCACCATGTATCGTTTGAGATCAGATGAAGGCGTCTCCCGCAAGCTTTTGTTGTCCAGATTTTGCATAGAAAATCAATGATATTTCTACGACCGTGGGAGCTACAGAACTCCAAATGATGTGAAACCACTTGCAAAAGTTGTGTCTCAAAGTTCTCTACCTGCAGTCCAACTTTTATCCCAATCGGAGTTCGAAATAGAAAGTTATGGTCGTTTCACCAAATATATATCGAGCAGATCCGAGCCTTTCTCCATCGACAAAGAAGAAACTTATCGTGGTGAAAGAATCCGCACGGAGGTATGGCTTCTAATATATAAATCTAGTGTAGAGATAGAATATGTATGCATGCTAGATTATTCTTTTCGCTAGGTCGATGTTAGGGGTTCATATAGTTGCCATGCTAGATTCATACACGCACGTGTATATCGTTTCGATGAAAATTTTGATATGTAATGCACACCACTCCCCGGTCTTTGGACCTACTCTTTGCTTCTGCTACAGGCCTCTACCATAGAATTATTTCCAACACTTCTAGATACTTTTCTCTGGTCGGTTATACTCCTTGTTAAGGCTGTCGATTGGTCGGTCTTTTCTACTAGGACTTTATTCTTACCGAGGGGTAGAACTTATTTTGGAGTGTTATATACGTAGTTGGCTTTGAAAACTCACCCCCAGCCCCACAAATGGGGCAAGTGTCTCGCGGACGAGACTTTTGCTTGACCCCAACTCGTAGGGGGGGTCAAGTGCTCCCAGAGAGGACTTTTGTGTTTCACTTTTCGTGCATCTTCACCAACCAATCATACTCCTTGTTGAGTCTTTCGACTAGTCAGTCTTTATTGCGGATTGGTCTTTATATGATAAGGAGTGTTTCACCCTGGGTATTTTCACCAACCGATCGTGCTCTTTGTCGAGTCTTTCGGTCGGTTGGTCTTTACTGCCCTTTGGTCTTTGTTCCCGCCGAGCGATAGAACCCATTTTAGGGTGTTAGATATTGTCCGGACTTTTCACCTGTCGGTCATACTCTCTCTTGAGTCTGTTGACTAGTTGGTGTTTAAGATTTACCCCCATTCCACAAGGAAAAAAAGTATCGACCAATCATACTCAGCATTGAGTCTTTTGATTGGTCGAGTTTTTGCCCGACTGACTTTGTAATGACCGGCATTCCAGAGTGATTTCGCCAGAGCAACCCAGTTTTTATAGTATTATTTTAATATATTTAATGTGATGCTATTGGTTGTACTTGGATGGGACCAGGTAGTGGGTCCTGGGTATGAGACGCAGGGCTACAACTAAGGTATAGTCACACGAGCTGATAAGCACATGTATCGAGGCATAGCTCGGATCCTTTTTTAGTAAAATAATTTTTATAATAAATATATATGGTGGTGGGTCTGTCGGAGATGGCGAGGTTCACACGCCGACGCGACCCGAGTCGGGGGAGAGTTAGGCTCGGAGTGAGTCGAGCTTGACGTGTAATGAGAAAAAAAAAGAAACTAAAACAAAAACTAAACTAAAACCCAAAACAAAACCCAACCCCCTTACCCGAACCCCACCCCAGCCCAAACCCAAACCCATCCAGCCCCTCTCTCTCTCTCTCTCTCTCTCTCTTCTCTCCCATCTCTTCGATTTCTTTCTCCTCTCTCAGATCTCTCCCCCTCTCTCTCGGATCTCACCTCCCCCCTCTCACTAGACCCTCTCTCTCTTGAACCCAAACTGCCCGATCCGATTCGACCCGGCCCCCCAAAATCGCCGCCCGAGCCGCCCCCCCTCTACTGTCACGCCCTTTGAAATCTGGCCCGGATTCCCGTCGAGCAGTCGACCGCCGCCGCCGCCCCAGATTCCCGTCGAGCAGCCGACTGCCATCCCGAATCCCGTCGGCCGCCGTCCCCCTCCCCCTTTTTAAAACCCGGACCCAACTCCCTTAAGCCCCTCCAATCTCTCCCTCTCCCCCCTTCAGATCTGCCCCTCTCCCCCTCTTTGTGGTGTACTGCATGCGCGGCCGGAGGAGAGCCATGCCGACACCGGAGAAGGCCAACCGGCCAAAGAAGAGCAGCAGCCGGTGTTGGAGAAGGAGCTGTCGGTCGAAGAGGAGTAGCCGGCGCCAAGGAGAAGTCGCCGGAGCTTGGAGGGAGGAGCCCCAACCGGAGCTAAGGACATGTCAGTCCTCTTCTCCTTTCCCCCTTCTTTTGTGTGTGTGTGTGTGTTGTGGGTTGACTGTTGGAATTGGATCCGCTTATCAGAGTCGCAACGAAAGCAAAAGATAGATCCGAAGATCATACAGTGTATGTTTCATTACAATTAATTCTACAAATAATCTACATGCAAATCTATGATCTTAGCATATGTGCGGACACCCTAGAGGCATACTACGATCTATAGAAGACATGCATGCATCTAGTTAGATGTTTAGAATCATTATACCTTATGGATCTATGATCCGGAGATGACGGAACGATGAAGAACCGCACTTGAATCGCAAGGGAAACTGTCAGATATCACCTTGTCCTTTGCGAATTGAGGAATCCTCGAAATCCCATCTTTAAGTGTAAGGATTACGAGCCGGCGGAGGAATCCGTTGTGAAGATGATGGCAAGCCATGAGATTTCCTCCTTCTATTTCTCTCTTCTTCCTTCTCCTTTCTTCCTCTTTCTTCTTCCTTCTTCTTCCTCTTTCTTCCTTGGCCGAAACCACAAAGGAGGAGGAGAAGGGGGGTTCGGATTTTGGAGAGGGGGAGCACTAAAGGTCGGCCCCTCCCCCTTATCTATACATATAGGGCTGGTCTCCTAGTGCCATGGGCAAGCTAGGGCTGGCCCTAATAAGATTAGGATAAGGGGGGTGGTTTTTAGGGATTTCCAATGTCTATCGTGAAGCCTGGACGAAAACACCCTTCACTAAAAGTGAAAAACTGAAAGAGAGACTGAGTGAGGTGCGCTACTCGGAATCAAGTTCCGTCAGCACCTATGAGCTCCTAGAATTATTTCGCTCATTCTAAAATCTATATTTAATTTGTTCTGAGCCATATTTTAGTATTTACCAAAATACCCCTATAGCCCGTAACACATGTGAATTAGGTTCTTAGGCTCCGGGCTTGCGCTTCATCGTGCTACTTCGCATCCAACGTATCCAACCAGGTCGGGGAACAATTCCTATACGCAATGACAGAGTGAAACCTTCAGGGTTCGGGATCTCTAGCTCCAGCCGGATCCTTGATTAACTGTTCCGGTGACACACCGAAACTTCCGTTAATCAGCCCTAATCCGATTAACCCGCGTAGCCACCCAGAGTGCGACGTGAGTTGAACTCTAGTGATTCTAAACTTATGTTACTCCCTCGTAACCCTGTTCTCTACTATACTCCGATAATCTTCAGTCCCTCCTATTACTGGTGCCATGATACGACTCGGGCGGTGGGGAGCATCGTCAGATCCCGATCAATCATCTGACTTGGGTTTGATGACTTGTCATCTATAACACCACACACCTTCCGGTGCTATGCCTAGCATCCGAAACATCGTCAGTCATACTGACAACCACCAGGCCTGGGTTAACTGTGTGGACATATTGACTCATCAAAACGCACTCATCCATCACTGGATGTCGGATAACCTGTAGGGATTACATGTCACTCAAGCGCCAGCCGGGTAACCCAACGTACCGTGGTATTGGACTATGAAAGGTCCGCACACGTTGGCACATCAAAGCACCACACAATTGGTTGGCCCAATGTATATGGTCTCTCAGGGTTAAGGACAGATTATCTATAGTAGTAAGATGGTTTATGCACCAGTGTCTGAATCACTGAACTGTGCACCGTCTTGGTTCCTGTTTAACACGATCATCGTGCTTGATCAGATGAATGGGAATCCCACGTTCCTGTGGTAGAGATTTCACCACATCCTCTACCTGCCAACAGCTTGTTCTCGGTGAAGCAACCGGCATCACCTAAGCTGTGAACTAGTTCTAAGTCTACACATAACTGGTCCACTGGGTCTCCCAAGCATGGATCCACCATGCGCCTCAGTGGCCTACTGTGTTCCCTAGGGTCCTTTTATTATATAAGTATTATCATATACCAGAGTAGTATTCTAATTAAAGCAATAACCAAAGTTATCTTTATTAATGTTAATAAGGACACACGAGCTACAACATTGACCGACCACAGCCACCCCCCTTTCGCCTCTTCTTCTCATGCCACGGCCATGGCTGCTGGCCCGGTGGCTGGCGACTGTGCAGCCGACGAGACCCAGCCTATCCGGGCGAGGCCACACCTGCCAACACAACCACCAAACCAACAATCCTTTTTTTTTTTTTTTTCCTTTTGCTGTGACCCATCGCAGCATCGTCCCTTTCGCATGACGTTGTCACCGGCCCAAGGCGGGCGATCGCCAACTAGTGGCTAAGTGTTGCCCAACCACGATCAACCCCTCTGTTTGTGCTCGATCACCGCAACACCTTCCCTTTTTGGGTGATGACGATGTTAACGACTCCACACGAGTCGGAGGCAATCATTGGAATTGACTAACGCGGTTCTTGACCGCCAAGGATTTTCCCTTCTCTTTCTTTGGCCGGATCATAAGTAAGATGAGGGTAAATTATTTATGATAGCATTTTAGTCATGTCCAATTGTTAATCCCCGTATCCATTTAATTGCGTCACCATTGTACCCTTGCACAAGCTGCAATTGTGCCGCCAAACCGGCTTTATCTGCTTGCAGGCCTATAGCGGCTTTTATTTCCCCTTGTGTGCCAATTTTGCAAATCCCGAAAGTCGACCAGGGGAGACACAGTTCTTGTCGCCAACCAGAGCACAAGCTTGGTAAGGCTTCAATTTGTCACCACACCAAATCGACCAAATTCGCACCTAAGTCCGAGTTCATCTTGGGCATCTTGGATGATTGTAGAATCGAACATCGACCCCGACCATGTCGAGCCTCAAGAAGGCCTGCTATTGCAAGGCTAGACTCCGACAGTCGCACTGATTCTTATGCCTATGGCACACGATAGACACTTTGGAACCTTCGAGTCAAATCGACTGTAGGACTCGCTTTAATTACTCAAATTGGTAATGCATGGTTATGCGTGTCTTGCCAGACCTGTTCGTGTTGACACAGAGGAGCAGGACCTAGCAGCATCAGTCCGAGCATACTTTTCAGGTGACACTGCATGCTGTTTAGATAATTAACTATACTATTATAGAAATTAAGAGTTGGTGTCCATAAAGCTGCATGTGGGTCCCGCCGGACATCGTCGCATGTGGTCGAGTGGACCCCGCCTTGCATGTGGAGTTGCGAGTCCGGTGACGCATGCTTAATAATATAATTAAATAATAAATTTTCTGATTGCTTGGACACCGTAAGTAGGAGTTCCCTTAAGGTTAGAAATTAATAATTAAATAATAATTATCGGACTCACTCTCCTGGATGGAGTATGGAGACCCGGGCACACGGGAATACGGGTGAGAATAAATTTTTATAGTTATTGTGATGCATGGGTTATGAGCGCGGTGCAAATCCCGGGGTAAAACATCGAAATTACTTTATTCTTATAATTGTATAATATTTTATCCTGTGGAAAGATTCGGACCCCGTGCACGCAAGGGTCGTGAACCACCCTGCACGCACAGCCGAAGATCAGTAGGTCTGGGGGTCACGGGCAGGGATTGTGGTAAAGCCAATAGGAGGTGCCCTCGAAGAGGGATTGGCCTAGCAATCCTGTCCCGGGATTGTTGAAGCCTTCAAGGAAAGCAAGTTGGACGGTAGAGCTCCACCGTGAAAGACAGGAAACCCCTTATGATTATATGGGTGACTTTGTGCATGGTGTCAGAGTATGCACGGCGAGAGAGTTGGCCCTCTACATTGAAACCCTATAGTAATGCCCATGGGGGCATGATGAACAAAATATCCAGGGTTCACATTGTGTGTGTTTAATTTTATTAATTGTAAAATGGTACTCTCGATAACCTAGTGACAGTAGGAATTGCATGAGAATGTAGACATTGCATGAACACTTAGGCCATGATTGAGAACGTAGTTGGACAATTAGTATAATCAGTAAACTGTTTATAAATATGGGCGTCATTAATTACCTAGGCAGCTAGCTTATCACTAGCCATTTATTTGGCTAATCTCCCAATTCATTTTGGGGCCTACTCATTCCCACGAGTAGGCTCTTCTGTAGGTTCGGAGACTCAGGGTAGCCATAGCACGAGGCCAGCGACGGAGTTAGGACGACGGTGGAGTCTTAGATCTCAGTATGTCGCGTAACAGTCCTTTATCTTTCGGGCATTGTAATCGAACTAGATTTAGCTTAGTGTATGTTATTAGTAGCGATGATACAGCTGTATTCTTTTTGGGTAGGCCTCTCCTTAAGGCCCCAAGCCTAGGGTAGCTCACTATGTAAAATATAAGTTGTAAAATGACCTAATTGACTAGCCCAGTAGATAGGACCTCTAAACCAGTGCCCGCGTGTTAGAAAGCGGGTGAGGCTACTCGGCTCGCCGTCAAAGGCTTGAGTCTCGTGCTCCCTTAAGAGGGACTTCTGTCAGTATGTGAGGCACCGGCAGGCCGCACATGCTAAGAGGATAGCTCGGTTGAGGGTCGAGCATGATCATCTCTCTGTCGATAAAATTGTATCTCTATACTTTCTTTTAAAATAAAAATATTTTCATAAAAAAAATTCAAGTTTTAAAATATTCCTTGAGAGAATAGAGGCCCTGTGAGAAACCCTAATTGGAGTAGACAGTTGACCAAACCCTAAAACCCTTGGTTTTTCTCACCTCACACCCTAGGGATCGGATTCCAGATTTCTAGGGCGTGACAGCTGGTATCAGAGCCTAGGGATATGTTCCTAAGAGTAGTTTCTAGTTAGGTCTAGAGTCTTATTAGGAGGTTAGCGTTAGACTAATCCCTTCTTTTTTTAGATGGTGGGTACCAGAAGTACTAATGGTGCTAGCAATGGAGCATGGTCGTCCGTTGGGCCAGACAGTACAGCGATGATGATGGAGGTGCTCCAAGGGATGGGCGCCATGGTCCAGCAGCAGACGGCTGCTCAGCAGCAGGCCGAGCTAGCTCAGGCTACCCTTGTCCAGGCCCAGGCTCATCAGCAGGCCGAGGGCGAGCGACATGGGAAGTTACTGAAGGACTTTAAGGCGTTGGGACCACCGAGCTTCAGGGGTGAGCCAGACCCCTTGGAGGCCGATCGATGGTTCTAGCAGATGGAGAAGATACTGAATGCATTGGGCATCACCGGCGACAAGAAAGTCACCTTCACCTCATACCAGTTCGAGACTAAGGTAGACTTCTGGTGGCAGACAGTTCAGCGCACCCGAGCAGTAGATCGAGGAGCGATCACTTGGCTAGAGTTCGAGGAAATCTTTCGGAAGAAGTTTTTTCCGGTTACCGTGCAGAACCGGATGGAGATGGAGTTTCTGGCGCTTTATCAGGGGTCTCATACTGTGTCACAGTATGAGGCCAAATTCTCAGAGCTTACGAGGTATTCTCCTCACCAGGTGGCGATCGATGGTAGGTGTAACGACCCTTATTATTATTATTATTTTATTATGGCGGGTCTGTCAGAGTTAGTGAGGTTTGCGGGCCGGCACGTCTCGACGTGAGTCGAGGTCGAGTCAGGCATGACGCGGGCAAAACCAGAGAAAAAAAAAGAGAGAAAAAGAAAGAAAGAAAGAAGAAAGAAATAAAAAACAAATAAAATAAAAACCTAAAACCCACTACCCGAACCCATCCCCAACCCCCCAAACCCAGCCCAACCCGTGACCCCCCTCTCCCTCTCCCTCTCTCTCTCTCTCTCTCTCTCTCTCTCTCTTCCTCTCTTCCCTCTTTTCTCTGATCTCTCTCTCTCTCTTGTCAGGCCCCTCTCTTCCTCTCTCTCGGATCCTCATCTCTCTCATCGGATCTCTCTCCCGCTCTAATTCCCCAACCCGATCCGATCTGACCCGGACCTCCGAGCTCCCCTAGTCTCTCGAGCCTCCCCCCTCTACTACCGCGCCCCGTGAAATCCGGTCGGATTTCCGCCGACCGCCACCCCCTACCCTGCCACAGCCGCCCCTACCCGTTGGCCGCCGCCCTCCCCTCCCTTTAAAGCCCCTACCCCACTCCCCCTCTTCCCCCCTTCCCCAGTCCGACCCCGAACCTCTCCTTTCTCCGATCTCTCTGATCTCTTCCTATCCGACCCTTATAATCCCCCTTCTCTGATCCCCTCTTCCCCGTCCGATCTTTCTCTCCCCTCTCCCTTTTGCTGCGTGTGTGGCGCGCGGCAGCCGGAGCGCTGCCGGCCGGAGGAGGAGCCACCGCCGAAGCATACCGGCGTCGGGAAGGAGGACGCACCGGAGCCGGGATGAGCCACAGCCGGTCGAAGCCGACGACCCCAGCACTAGGTCGGCCCTTTCCTTCCTTCTTTTTTTTCTTTTGTGTATGTGTGTGTGTGTTGTGGGTTGATCGACCACAGCCACCCCCCGTTCGCCTCATGCCACGACCATGGCCGCCGGTCCGGTGGCCGGTGACTGTGCAACCGCTGAGACCCCCCTAATGGTGATCTGTGTGACCATGGCCATCGGCCATATGGCCGGTGGCTGTGCAGCCGGCAAAGCCAACCCGGTGGCCGGCGGTTGTGCAACCAAACAAACACGACCAAGCCCGGCCAAACACCCGGTAGCATCCGACCACCTGGGTCGCTATTGGGGCAGCCATTGCCGGCCGGCTATGTAATCGGCCTGGAGCCGACATAGGGCAAACCTTATCCCGGTGTAGCCTAGTGCACGCCATCAAACCTTACTCGAGCCGGGCGAAAATCCTGCGATTGGATGCTGCAATGCCAAGCAAGATCGTAGCCATTTTCCCCTTGCCCCTGCTACGACCGTTGTCGGTTGCTTAAAGACCGGTGGACCGGTGGCAGGTAGCCCCGATCATCTCACACCAAGCTTTGGCTTGGCAAACCAAACCCCAACCCTCGATCTCCCATAATACCGATCAATCCCTTTGGGCCCACACTCATGGTTAGCAGGCCTGATCTCCTCGGGTCACGCTCGTATCAAGTTGATGATATCGATACGGGCCAAACCACCTCGCATAGCCTTTTGCGCATGAGACCGACTTTCAATACCTAAACCCGACCGTGATAGTCTTTGGCGATTTTGCCATCGACCGATGCGGTTACGACCGTTTTGTCGGAATTGCACCATTGAACCCTAAAAAGACTTCTAGCATTGACAATATCGACTAACTGGGATGCTACCCTTGGCGCATCGGTTTGCGTGCTAATAGACCAGTGTCCGATGACGCTACCTTTGGCACATCGGTTTGCATGCCAATAGACCGACGTCCGATGACGCTACCTTTGGCACATCGGTTTGCGGGCCAATAGACCGGCATCCGATGACGCTACCTTTGGCATATCGGTTTGCGTGCCAGTAGACCGACGTCCGATGATGCTACCTTTAGTGCATCGGTTTGCATGCCAGTAGACCGACGTTCGATGATGCTACCTTTGGTATATCGATTTGCGTGCCAGTAAACTGGCATCCGATGATGCTACCTTTGGTACATCGGTTTACGTGCCAGTAGATCGGTATCGATGACACTACCTTTGGTGCATCGATTTGTGTGCCAATAGACCGACGTCCGATGATGCTATCTTTAGTGCATCGATTTGTGTGCCAGTAGAACAACGTCCGATGACGTATAAATTCTCGGCTCGGCCAATCAGACTTAAGCCGGTAATATTTTAAGTAGCACTTAATGACCATAGGCCGCTGGTATATTTGGCAGTTAGTGGGCACGTGGATCGAGTCGGAGGCGGAGCAAAGGGCGCCTAGCAGTATCAGCCCGAGCACACTTTTCAGGTGACACTACACACTGTTTAGATAGTTAATTATATTGTTATAGAAATTAAGGGTAGGTATCCATAACGCTGCATGCGGGTCCCGCCGGATATCATCGCATGTGGTTGAGTGGACCCCGCCTTGCATGTGGAGTCGCGAGTCCAGCGACGCATGCTTAATAATATAATTAAATAATAAATTTTCTGATTGCTTGGACACCGTAAGTAGAAATTCCCTTAAGGTTAGAAATTAATAATTAAATAATAATTATCGGGCTCACTCTCCTGGATGGAGTGTGGAGACGCGGGCACACGGGAATACGGACGAGAGTAAAATTTTTATAGCTATTGTGATGCATGGGTTGTGAGTGCGGTGCGAATCCCTGGGTAAAACATCAAAATCACTTTATTATTATAATTGTGTCATATTCTATCTTGTGGAAAGATTCGGACCCCCGTGCGCGCAAGGGCCGTAAACCACCCTGCACGCACAGCCGAAGATCAGTAGGCTAGGGGGTCACGGGCAGGGATTGTGGTAAAGCCAATAGGTGGTGCCCTCGAAGAGGGATTGGCCTAATAATCTTGTCCCGGGGTAGTTGAAGCCCCAAGGAAAGAAAGTTGGGCGGTAGAGCTCCACCGTGAAAGAAGGAAAACCCCTTATGATCATATGGGTGACTTTGCGCATGGTATTGGAGTATGCGCGATGAGAGAGTTGGCCCTCTACATCGAAATAAAAGGCCCTATAGTAATGCCCGACCGGGGACAGAATGAACAAATATCTGGGGTTCACATTGTGTGTGTTTAATTTTATTAATTGTAAAATGGTACTCTCGATAACCTAGTGACAATAGGAATTGCATGCGAATGTAGACAAATGCATGGACACTTAGGGCGTGATTGAGAACTTAGTGGACAACTAGGCTAATCAGTAAACAGTGTATAAAATGCGGGCGTCATTAATTACCTAGGCAGTTAGCTTGTCACTAGCCATTTATTTGGCTAATCTCCCAATTCATTTTGGGGGATACTCATTCCTATGAGTAGGCTCTTCTATAGGTTCGGAGACTCAGGGGTAGCCGCAACACGAGGCCAGCGGCGGAGTTAGGACGGTGGTGGAGTCTTAGATTACCGTATGCCATGTAGTAGTCATTTTTCTTCTGGCAGTGTAATCATACTTTATTTGGCTTAGTATATGTTATTAGTGGCAATGATCCAGCTGCATTCTTTTTGGGTAGGCCTCTCCTCAAGGCCCTAAGCCTAGGATAGCTCACAATAAAATATAAATCATAAAGTGACCAAATTGACTAGCCCATTAGATAGGACATGTGAACCAGTGCCCGAGTGCTAGAGAGCGAGCGAGGCTACTCGGCTCGCCGTTAGAGGCTTGAGCCTCGTGCTTCCTTCAGAGGGACTTCTGTTAGCATGTGGGGCACTAGCAGGCCGCACATATTGAGAGGATAGCCCGGTTGAGGGTCGAGCGTGATCATCTCTCTGTCGATAAAATTGTATCTCTATACTTTCTTTGAAAATAAAAATGTTTTCATAAGTTTTAAAATATTCCTTGAGAGAATAGAAGCCGTGTAAGAAACCCTAATTGGAGTAGACAGTTGACCAAACCCTAAAGCCCTTGGTTTTTTCTCAATTCACACCCCAGGAGACGGTTTTAGATTTCTGGGGCGTGATAGCTGGTATCAGAGCCTAGGGACATATTTCTAGGGGTAGTTTCTAGTTAGGTCTAGAGTCTTATTAGGAGGTTAGCATTAGACTAATCCCTTCTCTTTTCACTTGGCCATAGTTCGAAGAGATCTTTCGGAAGAAGTTCTTTCTGATTATCGTGCAGAACCGGATGGAGATGGAGTTTCTGGCGCTCTACCAGGGGCCTCATACTGTGTCATAGTATGAGGCCAAATTCTCAGAGCTTGCGAGGTATGCTCCTCACTAGGTGGCGATCGATGGTATGAGGGCTATGCGCTTTGAGCATGGCTTGAACCCGGTGATCAGGGGTAGGGTTGCTGCCTTCTTGGGGCAATCCTATAAGGAGTTGGTCAATCGGTCCCTGACAGTAGAGCAGGAGTTGAAGGAGTCCCGTGCTATCTTGGAGAAGCAGGGTAATGGCAGTCTCCATGGCCCACCGGCTCAGAATAGGTTCAGACCCACGGAGGTTCGACCCCCACCTCGCCAGCCTCAGCTTTTCTATGGTCCTCCAGTTCCTGGATCCTAGAGGCGTGACTGTTTCCAGTGCAGCTCGTTTGAGCATCTGAAGTGGAGCTGCCCACAGCTCCGTCGGCAGCCGCTTCTACCAGCTCCACCTCTCAGGCCTGCACTGCCGGCACCACCTGTGCAGCAGCAGAGGTCCCCGCAGAGAGTTCAGTAGCAGTGTCCTCCCCAGCCACAGTAGCAGAGGCCTCTCCCCCGTCAGGGCGGAGGAGGCAATCAGGCCCAAGGCAGGGCATACGTGTTGCTCGGTCAAGACCCAGAGGCTTCTAGGGAGCGATCGAAGGTAACCCTGAATTTAGTAGTTCAATTCTTAGTTGTAGCTGTCTTACTGCCTTTGATTCTTTTGAGACTTGTTAGGACTAGTACTGGTCAGCTAGCTTAGTCTGTTACATTTTTCCGCTATTGTTAGGCACCCTCCCCGTCTTCTCGACCCTGGCCCACGTTCTTTTCAACAGTGGGTCCACACACTCCTATATTGTCCCTAGTTTTGTCAAAACTTTAGGACTGGAGTCGGTCCCATTGCGTCATACTCTGTCGGTGTTTTCACCGCTCGGGGTGAGTATCTATGTGGACCGAGTCTGCAGGGACTGCATTATTCTTGTTGGAGATAGGGAGCTCTCGACTGACCTGATTATCTTAGACTTGGGGGGAGTGGACGTGTTGCTCAGGATGGACTGGATGTCATCTTACCACGTCACCCTCGACTGCTTCTCGAGGAAGGTCACCTTCTCACCTCCGGGGAGTGAGGTCTTCTACTTTATGGGAAACAACCAGAAGGTTCTGTGCTCGGTACCGCTGCAGCAGATCACCCTTAGCCTACTGGCGTAGCTACCGAGCAGGGATCGAGATAGGAACCCGGTAGTACGCCCGTCGATGGTTTGTGAGTTCCTAGACATCTTTCCAGATGAGCTCCCAGGCTTACCTCCATCTCGGGAGGTCGAGTTTGCTATAGATCTGGTACTGGGAGCAGCACCGGTCTCGATTGCTCCGTACCGGATGGCTCCTGCTGAGCTGAAGGAGCTGAAGACTCAGTTGGGGGAGTTGCTCGACAGAGGCTTCATCCGTCCCAGCACATCTCCTTGGAGAGCCCCGATCCTCTTTGCTTAGAAGAAGGATGGGACGAAGAGGCTTTGCATTGATTATCGCAAGCTGAATAGCCTCACGATAAAGAACAAGTACCCGTTGCCACGGATAGAGGATTTGTTTGATCAGCTGAAGGGTGCTTGTTGCTTCTCGAAAATTGATCTAAGGATTGGATATCACCAGCTGGCTGTGAGGGCAGAGGATATTCCGAAAATAACATTTTGGACACGATATGGGCACTATGAGTTCTTAGTTATGCCCTTCGGTCTGACGAACGCTCCTGCAGCATTTATGGATCTGATGAATCGCGTCTTCAGTATGTTTCTAGACAGATTTGTGGTGGTATTTTGTGGATAATATCCTTATTTACTCCAAGATGGAGGAAGATCATCGGGAGCACCTGAGCGCGGTATTGTAGACCCTCAGAGATCACCAACTGTATGCCAAGCTCAGCAAGTGTGAGTTCTGGATGCAGGAGGTGAAGTTCCCCGGACACGTTGTCTCGAAGGAAGCTATCTCAGTGGATCCAGCGAATATAGGGGCCGTTATGGATTGGGAGCAGTCGAGGAATATCTTTGAGATCAGGAGTTTCTTGGGGCTAGCAGGCTGCTATCGACGCTTCGTGGAGGGATTCTTGTGTCTGGTTGCACCTCTCACCCGTCTGACTAAGAAGGGTGTCAAGTTCGAGTGGTCGGAAGATTGTGAGAAGTCCTTCCGAGAGTTGAAGCAGCGTCTCACTTCGGCCCCAATGCTGACGATTCTAGCTAGCGGCAAGGGCTATGTGGTCTTCACCGATGCCTCACTGATGGGGCTTGGAGCAGTTCTGATGCCGGATGGCAGAGTAGTTGCATAGGCCTCGAGACAACTAAAAACTCACGAGAAGAATTATCCCACCCATGATCTAGAGTTGGCAGCAGTGGTCTTTGCCTTGAAGATCTAGAGGCATTACCTGTACGGTGAGGAGTTTGAGATATATTGCGATCACAAGAGCCTGCGGTACATCGCGAGTCAGAAGGATTTGAACATGCGGCAGAGGAGGTGGATCGAAGTCCTGAAGGACTTCAATTATTCGCTCTTTTACCATCCTGGTAAAGCGAATGTTGTTGCTGATGCCCTGAGCCGGAAGTCCCATAGCCAGCTTGCCAGATTGTTGATAGATCGACATGACTTTTTGGCTACAATAGAAGGCTTTGATTTGTGGGTTCGGTGGGAGCCTTCTCGTACCATGTTGCGCACCATATGAGTACAGCCCAGCCTACTTCAGAAGGTGATTGCAGTACAGAGGTTGGATTCAGAGCTGGAGGAGATGAGGGCAAGGTGCGATAATGGGAAGTCTGTTCTAGACTGATCAGTTAATGCTGATGGAGGTTTGAGGTTCTAGAGGAAGTTATGCCTTCCCACTGATGAGGAGGTTCAAGAGGAGGTGCTATTAGAGGCGCATCGATCTAGATTCTCGGTGCACCCCGGTATATGGCCGCCTTCGTGTCCAGATGTTTGACTTGTCAGCAAGTCAAGGCTGAGCACTAGAGACCGACTGGATTGCTGCAGCTACTCCCAGTAGCTGAGTAGAAATGGGAGCATATTACGATGGACTTCGTTTTGGGGTTGCTTTTGACCCAGAACAGGCATGACTCAGTTTGGGTGATCGTGGACAGACTGACGAAGTCGGCATACTTTCTTCCTGTACGGATGATGATAATGTTTATCGACCGGGTAAAGCTGTACGTGAGGGAGATTGTTAGACTACACAGAGTTCCAGTTTCCATCGTCTCAGATCGAGATCCTCGGTTTGTTTCTCACTTTTGGGAGAGCCTGCAGACAGCCTTGGGGACTGAGCTCAGTTTTAGCATAGCCTTCCACCCTCAGACAGATGGCCAGTCAGAGAGGACGATTCAGATTCTGGAGGATATGTTGCGGGCTTGTTCTGTGGATTTTGGAGGCAGTTGGGAGGAGCATCTACCTTTTGTGGAGTTTGCCTACAACAATAGCCATCAAGCCAGCATCGGCATGGCCCCCTATAAGGCCTTGTACGGGAGGCCATGTCAGTCACCTCTTTATTGGGCGGAGGTAGGAGAGCGGAGCCTTTTGGGACCGGAGCTCGTAAAGGAGACGACGGAGAAGATCCAGCTGATGAGGGAGCGACTTTGAGCAGCGCAGAGTCGATAAAAGAGCTATACTGATGTGCGTCGACGCCCGCTCGAGTTCACCGTTGGAGATCATGTCTTCTTGAAAGTTTCCCCTCGTTGAGGCATCATGAGGTTTAGGAAGAAAGGAAAGTTGGCTCCGAGATTCATCGGCCCCTTCGAGATCTTGGAGAGAGTTGGTGAGGTAGTATATCGGCTGGTGCTGCCTCCATAGCTCTCTAGCGTCCACGGTGTCTTCCACATGTTGATGCTTCAGAGGTATGAGCCGGACCCGTCCCATGTGTTGGATTGGCAGGACCTGGCACTCAGTTCAGATGCGTCCTACGAGGAGGGACCGATCAGGATTCTGGCTAGCGAGGATCGAGTGCTTTGCATGAAGACCATCCCCATGGTGAAAGTGGAATGGCAGCACTGCAGTGAGGAGAAAGCTACTTGGGAGCTTGAGTCCGCGATGCGATCCCTGTACCCATCTTTGTTTGATGACTAGTGTTATTTAATTTTCGAGATGAAAATTCTATTAAAGTGGGTAGGATATAACGACCCTTTTTTATTATTATTATTTTATTATGGTGGGTCTGTCAGAGCCAGCGAGGTTCGCGCGCCGACACGTCTCGACGTGAGTCGAGGTCGAGTCAGGCGCGGTACGGGCAAAACCAGAGAAAAAAAAAAAAAGAAAAAGAAAGAAAGAAAGAAGAAAGAAAAAAAAACTTATAAAACAAAAACCTAAAACCCACTACCCGAACCCATCCCCAACCCCCCAAACCCAGCCCAACCCATGACCCCCTCTCCCTCTCTCTCTCCCTCTCTCTCTCTCTCTCTCCCTCTCTTCTCTCTTTTCTCTGATCTCTCTCTCTCTCATCAGGCCCCTCTCTTCCTCTCTCTCGGATCCTCATCTATCTTATTGGATCTCTCTCCTCCTCTAATTCCCCAACCCGATCTGATCTGACCCGGACCCCCATCCGAGCTCCCCTACTCTCTCGAGCCGCCCCCCTTTACTGCCGCGCCCCGTGAAAGCCGACCTGATTCCCGCCAACCGCTGCCCCCTACCCTGCCGGTCGCCGCCCCTACCCTGCCGGTCGCCGCCCTCCCCTCCCTTTAAAGCCCCTGCCCCACTCCCCCTCTTCCCCCCTTCCCCAGTCCGACCCCGACCCTCTCCTCTCTCCGATCTCTCTGATATCTTCCTATCCGACCCTCCTCATCCCCCTTCTCCGAGCCCCTCTTCCCCGTCCGATCTTTCTCTCCCCTCTCCCTTTTGCTGCGTGTGTGGTGTGCGGCAGTCGGAGCGCTGCCGGCCGGAAGAGGAGCCACCGCTGAAGCATACCGGCGCCGGGGAGGAGGACGCACCGAAACCGGGAGGAGCCGTAGCCGGTCGAAACCGACGACCCCAGCACTAGGTCGGCCCTTTCCCCCCTTCTTTTTTTTCTTTTGTGTGTGTGTGTTATGGGTTGACCGACCACAGCCACCCCCTGTTCGCCTTATGCCACGGCCATGGCCGTCGGCCCGGTGGCCGGCGACTGTGCAACCGCCGAGACCCCCCCATGGTGATCTGCGCGACCATGGCCATCGGCCATGTGGCCGGTGGCTGTGTAGCCGGCAAAGCCAACCCGGTGGTCGGCAGTTGTGCAACCAAACGAGCCCGACCAAGCCCGGCCAAACACTTGGTGGTATCCGACCACCCTTGGGTCGCTATTGGGGTAGCCATTGTCGGCCGGCTATGCAATCGGCCTAGAGTCGACATAGGGCAAACCTTGTCCCGGCGTAGCCTAGTGCACGCCATCGAACCTTACTCGAGCCGGGCGGAAATCCGGCGATTGGATAGCCGGGAATACCAAGCTAGACCGTAGCCTTTTTTCCCTTGCCCCAGCTACTACCGTCGCCGGTTGCTTGAAGACTGGTGGACCGGTGGCAGGTAGTCCCGATCATCTCACGCCAAGCTTTGGCTTGGCACACCAAACCCCAACCCTCGATCTCCCCAAAATATCGATCAAGCCCTTTGGGCCCACACTCATGGTTAGCAGGCCCGATCTCCTCGGGTCACGCTCGTATCAAGTTGATAATACCGATGCAGGACAAACCACCTCGCATAGCCTTTTGCGCATGAGACCGACTTTAGACACCTAATCCTGACCGTGATAGGCTTTGGCGATTTTGCCATCGACCGACACGGTTACGACCGTTTTATCAGAATAGTGCCATTGAACCCTAAAAAGACTTCTAGCATTGACAATGTCGACTAACCGGGACGATGCCCTTGGTGCATCGGTTTGCATACCAGTAGACCGATGTTCGATAACGTTACCCTTGGTATATCGGTTTGCGTGCCAGTAGATCGGCATTCGATGATGCTATCTTTGGCACATCGGTTTGCGTGCCAGTAGATCGGTATTCAATAACGCTATCTTTAGCGCATCGGTTTGTGTGCTAGTAAACCAGCATCCGATGATGCTACCTTTGGCACATCAATTTACGTGCCAGTAGACTGGCGTCCGATGACGATACCTTTGGTATATCGGTTTATGTTCCAATAGACCGACGTCTGATGACACTATCTTTAGCGTATCAGTTTGCGTGGTAGTAGAACAATGTCCGATGACGCATAAATTCTCGGCTCGGCCAATCAGACTTAAGCCAGCAATATTTTAAGTAGCACTTAATGACCATAGGCCGTTGGTATGTTTGGTAGTTAGTGGGCACGTGGATCGAGTCAGAGGCAGAGCGGAGGGCACCTAGCAGTATCAGCCCGATCATACTTTTCAGGTGACACTGCACACTGTTTAGATAATTAATTATGTTGTTATAGAAATTAAGGGTAGGTGTCCATAACGCTGCATGCGGGTCCCGCCGGATATCGTCGTATGTGGTCGAGTGGACCCCGCCTTGCATGCGGAGCCACGAGTCCGACGACACATGCTTAATAATATAATTAAATAATAAATTTTCTGATTGCTTGGACACCGTAAGTAGGAATTCCCTTAAGGTTAGAAATTAATAATTAAATAATAATTATCGGGCTCACTCTCTTGGATGGAGTGTGGAGACTCGGGCACACGGGAATACGGGCGAGAGTAAAATTTTTATAGTTATTGTGATGCATGGGTTGTGAGCGCAGTGCGAATCCCAGGGTAAAACATCGAAATCACTTTATTATTATAATTGTGTGATATTTTATCATGTGGAAAGATTCGGACCCCCGTGCGCGCAAGGGCCGTGAACCAATAGGTAGTGCCCTCGAAGATGGATTGGCCTAACAATCTTGTCCCGAGGTAGTTGAAGCCCCCAAGGAAAGCAAGTTGGGCGGTAGAGCTCCACCGTGAAAGACGGAAAACCCCTTATGATCATATGGGTGACTTTGCGCATGGTGTTGGAGTATGCGCGGTGAGAGAGTTGGCCCTCTACATCGAAATAAAAGGCCCTATAGTAATTCCCGACCCGGGGCAGGATGAACAAAATATCCGGGGTTCACATTGTTTGTGTTTAATTTTATTAATTGTAAAATGGTACTCTCGATAACCTAGTGACAGTAGGAATTGCATGTGAATGTAGACAAATGTATGGACACTTAGGGCATGATTGAGAACTTAGTGGACAACTAGGCTAATTAGTAAACAGTGTATAAAATGCTGGCGTCATTAATTACCTAGGCAGTTAGCTTGTCACTAGCCATTTATTTGGCTAATCTCCTAATTCATTTTGGGGGCTACTTATTCACACGAGTAGACTCTTCTGCAGGTTCGGAGACTCAGGGGTAGTCGCAGCACAAGGCCAGCGGCGGAGTTAGGACGGTGGTGGAGTCTTAGATTATTGTATGCCATGTAGTAGTCATTTTCCTTCTAGCAGTGTAATCGTACTTTATTTGGCTTAGTTATGTTATTAGTGGCAATGATTCAGCTGTATTCTTTTTGGGTAGGCCTCTCCTCAAGGCCCCAAGCCTAGGATAGCTCACAATAAAATATAAATAATAAAGTGACCAAATTGACTAGCCCATTAGATAGGACATGTGAACCAGTGCCCGAGTGCTAGAGAGCGAGCGAGGCTACTCGGCTCGCTGTTAGAGGCTTGAGCCTCGTGCTCCCTTCAGAGGGACTTATGTCAGCATGTGGGGCACTAGTAGGCCGCACATGCTGAGAGGATAGCCCGGTTGAGGGTTGAGTGTGATCATCTCTCTATCGATAAAATTGTAACTCTATACTTTCTTTGAAAATAAAAATATTTTTGTAAGTTTTAAAATATTCCTTGAGAGAGTAAAAGCCATGTGAGAAACCCTAATTGGAGTAGACAGTTGACCAAACCCTAAAACCCTTGGTTTTTTCTCAATTCACACCCCAGGAGTCGATTTCAGATTTCTGGGGCGTGACAGTAGGAGGGCTATGCGCTTTGAGCATGGCCTGAACCCGGTAATCAGGGGTAGGGTTGCTGCCTTCTTGGGGCAATCCTATAAGGAGTTGGTCAATCAGTCCATGGTAGTGGAGCAGGAGCTGAAGGTGTCTCGTCAGATCTTGGAGAAGCGGGGTAACGGCAGTCGCTATGGCCTACCAGCTCAGAAGAGGTTTAGACCCATGGAAGTTCGACCCTCGCCTCGTCAGCCTCAGTATTTCCATGGTCCTCCAGTTCCTGGACCCCAGAGGCGTGGCTGTTACCAGTGCAGCTCATTAGAGCATCTGAAGTGGTGCTGCCCACAGCTTCGTCGGCAGCCGCTTCTACCAGCTCTATATCTCAGTCTTGTACTGCCGGCACCACCTGTGCAGTAGCAGAGGCCCCCGTAAAGAGTTCAGCAGCAGCGTCCTCCCCAGCCACAGCAGCAGAGGCCTTTCCCCCGTCAGGGCGGAGGAGGCAATCAGGCCCAGGGCAGGGCATACTTGTTGGTCGGTCAAGACCCAGAGGCTTTTGGGGGAGCGATCGAAGGTAACCCTGAACTTAGTGGTTCAATTCTTAGATGTAGCTGCATTACTGCTTTTGATTATTTGGGGCTTATTAGGATTAGTTTTGGTCATAGCTAGCATAGCCTCTTATATTCTTCCGCTATTGTTAGGCACCCTCCCCGTCTTCTCGACCCTGGCCCATGTTCTTTTCGACAGTGGGTCCACGCACTCCTATATTATCCCTAGTTTTGTCAAAACTTTAGGACTGGAGTCGGTCCCATTGGGTCACACTCTATCGATGTTTTCACCGCTCGAGGTGAGTACCAATGTGGACCGGGTCTGTCGAGACTACATCATTCTTGTTGGAGATAGAGAGCTCTCGGCTGACTTGATTATCTTAGACTTGGGAGGAGTGGACGTGTTGCTCGGGATGGACTGGATGTCGGCTTACCACGTCACCCTCAACTTCTTCTCGAGGAAGGTCACTTTCTCACCTCCGGTGAGCAATGTTTTCTACTTTATAGGAGACAAGCAGAAGGTTCTGTACTTGGTACCGCTGCAGCAGGTCCCCCTCAGCTTACTGGCGCAGCTACCGTACAGAGATCGAGATGAAAACCCAATGGTACTCCCACCGATGGTTCATGAGTTCCCAGACGTCTTTCCAGATGAGCTCCCAGGCTTACCTCCACCTCGGGAGGTCAAGTTTGCTATAGATCTGGTACCGGAAGCAGCACCGGTCTCGATTGCTCCGTACCGGATGGCTCCTGAGAGCTGAATGAGCTGAAGACTTAGTTGGAGGAGTTGCTCGACATAGGCTTCATTCGTCCTAGCACATCTCCTTACAGAGCCCCGGTCCTCTTTGCTCAGAAGAAGGATGGGATGAAGAGGTTTTGCATTGATTATCGCAAGCTGAATAGCCTCACAATAAAGAACAAGTACATATTGCCGCAGATAGAGCATCTGTTTGATCAGCTGAAGGGTGCTTGTTGCTTCTCGAAGATTGATCTGAGGACTGGATATCACCAGTTGGCTGTATAAGCAGATGATACTCCGAAGACAGTGTTTCGGATGCGATATGGGCACTATGAGTTCTTAGTTATGCTATTTGGTTTGACGAATGCTCCTACAGTATTTATGGATCTGATGAACCGCATCTTCAGCATGTTCCTGGATAGATTTGTGGTGGTATTTGTGGACAATATCCTCATTTACTCCAAGACGGAGGAAGATCATCGGGAGCACCTGAGTGCAGTATTGCAGACCCTTAGAGATCACCAACTGTATGCCAAGCTCAGTAAGTGTGAGTTCTGGATGTAGGAGGTGAAGTTTCTCGGACACGTTGTCTCGAAGGAAGGTATCTCGATGGATCCAACAAAGATAGAGGCCATTATGGATTAGGAGCAGCCAAGGAATGTCTTCGAGATCAGGAGTTTCTTGGGGCTAGCAGGTTACTATCGATGCTTTGTGGAGAGATTCTCACATCTGGCTACACCTCTCACCCGTCTGACCAAGAGGGTGTCAAGTTCGAGTGGTCGAAAGATTATGAGAAGTCCTTCCGAGAGTTAAAGTGGGGTCTCACTTCGGCCCCAATGCTGACGATTCCAGCTAGCGGCAAGGGCTATGTTGTCTTCATCGATGCCTCACTGATAGGGCTTGGTGCAGTTCTAATGCAAGACGGCAGAGTGGTCGCATACACCTCGAGACAGCTGAAGACTCACGAGAAGAATTATCCCACCCATGATCTGGAGTTGGCAGCGGTGGTCTTCGCCTTGAAGATCTGGAGGCATTTCCTATACAGTGAGGAGTTTGAGATGTATTGCGATCATAAGAGCCTGCGGTACATCGCGTGTCAGAAGGATCTGAACATACGGCAAAGGAGGTGGATTGAAGTCCTGAAGGACTTTAACTATTTGCTCTTTTATCATCCTGGTAAAGTGAATATTGTTGCAGATGCCCTGAGCCGGAAGTCCCGTAGCCAGCTTGCCAGACTATTAACAGATCGATATGACTTTTTGGCTATGATAGAAGGCTTTGATTTGTGGATTCAGTGGGAGGCTTCTCGTACAATATTGCACACCATGCGAGTACAGCTCAGCCTACTTCAGAAGGTGATTGCAGCACAAAGGTTGGATTCAGAGTTGAAGGAGATGAGGGCACGGTGCGATAGTGGGGAGTCTGTTCCAGACTGGTTAGTTGATTCTGATGGAGGTCTGAGGTTCCAAAGGAGGCTATGCCTTCCCACTAGTGAGGAGGTTCGAGAGGAGGTGCTATCAGAGGCGCATCGATCTAGATTCTTGGTGCACCCCGGTAGCACCAAGATGTACCATGACTTGCGGAGTCAGTTCTGGTGGAAGGGCATGAAGAGGGATGTGGTCGTCTTTGTGTCCAGATGTTTGACTTGTCAGCAAGTCAAGGCTGAGCACCAGAGACCGGCTGGATTGCTGCAGCCACTCCCAGTAGCTGGGTGGAAATGGGAGCATATTATGATGGACTTTGTTTTGGGATTGCCTTTGACCCGGAACAGGCATGACTCGGTTTGGGTGATCATGGATAGACTGACGAAGTTGGTGCACTTTCTTCCTGTGCGAACGACGATGATGTTCATCGACCGGGCAAAGCTGTATGTGAGGGAGATTGTTAGACTGCACGGATTTCCAGTTTCCATCGTCTCAGACCGAGACCTCAGTTGTTTCTCACTTTTTGGAGAGCCTGCAGACAGCCTTGGAGACTGAGCTCAGTTTTAGCACAACCTTCCACCCTCAAACAGATGGCCAGTCAGAGATGACGATTCAGATTCTGGAGAATATGTTGCAATCATGTTCAGTGGATTTTGGAGGCAGTTGGGAGGAGCATCTACCTTTTGTGGAGTTCGCCTATAATAATAGCCACCAAGCTAGCATCGGCATGGCCCCCAATGAGGCCTTGTACAGGAGGCCGTGTTGGTCACCTCTTTGTTGGGCGGAGGTAGGAGAGCGGAGCCTTTTGGGACCGGAGCTCGTTCAGGAGACGACGAAGAAGATCCAACTGATCAGGGAGTGATTTCGAGCGGTGCAGGGTCGACAGAAGAGCTATGCTGATGTGCGTCGATGCTCGCTCGAGTTCACCGTTGGAGACCATGTCTTCTTGAAGGTTTCCCCTCGTCGAGGCACCACGAGGTTTGGGAAGAAAGGAAAGTTGGCTCCGAGATTCATCGGCCTCTTCGAGATCTTGGAGAGGGTTGGTGAGGTAGCATATCGGCTGGCGCTGCCTCCACAGCTCTCTAGTGTCCACGGTGTATTCCACGTGTCGATGCTTCGGAGGTACGAGCCGGACCCGTCCTACATGCTGGATTGGCAGGATCTGGCACTCAGTTCAGATGCGTCCTATGAGGAGCAACCGATCAGGGTTCTGGCTAGCAAGGACTAAGTGCTTCACACGAAGACCATCCCCAAGGTGAAAGTGCAGTGGCAACACTGCAGTGAGGAGGAAGCTACGTGGGAGCTTGAGTCCGCGATGCGATCCCTGTACCCATCTCTGTTTGATGACTAGTGCTATTTAATTTTCGAGATGAAAATTCTATTAAGGTGGGTAGGATGTAATGACCGGCATTCCAGAGTGATTTCGCTAGAGCAACCCAGTTTTTATAATATTATTTTAATATATTTAATGTGATGCTATTAGTTGTGCTTGGATGGGACCAGGCAGTGGAACCTGTGGGTGCAAATTTTGGCAGAGAGGTCTACAAACCGCGGGACCCACCGGCCCTGCCTGGTGGGCCCACGAGGACTACCGCGGGACCCACCGGCCCTGCCTGGTGGGCCCACGAGGACTACCGCGGGAGCCACTGGCCCTGCCTGGTGGGCCCACGAGGACTATGGCAGGACCCACCGGTCCTGCCTGGTGGGCCCACGAGGACTACCGCGGGACCCACCGGCCCTGCCTGGTGGGCCCACGAGGACTACCGCGGGACCCACCGGCCCTGCCTGGTGGGCCCACGATGACTACCGCGGGACCCACCAGCCCTGCCTGTGGAATCCCCAGAGACGACAGCGGGACCCACCAGCCCTGCCTGTGGAATCCCCCGGATACAGCAGCAGAAACCGCCATTTGCCCCCGGATTTCCTCCTAGGAAATCCTATAAATAGCAGAGCCTTCTGAAGAAGAAGGGGATCCCAAATATCAGATCCGAAATCCAGTTTACAAATCCAGAACCAGAGCTCTGGAATTTCTATCTTCTCATTCTCTATCTCTCCTTGATCTTCTTCTTGTTTCTGAAGTGATCGGAGGCATTTTAGTAACACTCGGCCTGTCGAGGTTACTCCAAGCAAAGTGATAGTGAATTCGGGTTTCTCCCTATAGCATGGAGACGTAGGCTTCGGCTGAACTCCGAGATCACCTCTCGTGTCGACTCTCTCTGATTGCATCATTCTCTCTGATCGAATCTCTCTCTGTTTGTGTATTGAGAAAGGCAACTCCAATCAACAGATCGAACAACGATCTTCGACTCGAACCTCAATTGACTGGTGTGGCGAAGTCTTCGGGTCGGTACGAAGATTTTCCCCCACAGTTTGGCATCGTCTGTGGGATTCGTTTGAAAAGCCAGGTCCGCTCTACAACAAGTATCAGATCGATTGAGCAGATAACCGATCTAGGTAACCAAACTTCCCGGCTCCCTCGGTTGAGCGAACAACCGATTGGACACGAGCGATTTGGTTTCTTCCTCCGCTTTCACTGAATGGCGAAGACTCTATCAGGATCATCCAGAGGGAAGTTACTCACAACGACATCAGTTTCGACCCGAGACTCGCTCAATGAGTCGGCAGCTCAACTTCAATCCATCAACCCGCTCTTTCTATAGACAATCCATCGTCAACATCTCCCATCGATATCCTAAGCCTTTCCATTCTGAATCTCCTCCAATCCCTACATTGGGGGTGATGTTCGAAACGAAAGGGCTCACCTGAAGACTACAACGAGGTGATAGGCAGAGGTATGTGTTACATATCCGCAAAGTCCGAGGCGCACTCATTGCCTTGGCATTCGGTGAAGCTCAAGGAGACAGCCTTGGCACTCAAATGCAAAGTCCGAGGTGCACTCGCTACCTCGGCATTCGGCAAAGCTCAATGAGACAGCCTTGGCACTCAAATGCAAAGCCCGAGGCGCACTCACTGCCTCGGCATTCGGCGAAGCCCAAGGAGACAGCCTTGGCACTCGAATGCAAAGTCCGAGGCGCACTCGCTGTCTCGGCATTCGGCGAAGCCCAAGGAGACAGCCTTGGCACTCGAATGCAAAGTCCGAGGCGCACTCACTGTCTCGGCATTCGGCGAAGCCCAAGGAGACAGCCTTGACACTCGAATGCAAAGTCAGAGGCGCACTCGATGTCTCAGCATTCGGTGAAGCCCAAGGAGATAGCCTTGGCACTCGAATGCAAAGTCCGAGGCGCACTCGCTATCTCGGCATTCGGCGAAGCCCAAGGAGACAGCCTTGGCACTCGAATGCAAAGTCCGAGGCGCACTCGTTGTCTCGGCATTCGGCGAAGCCCAAGAAGACAGCCTTGGCACTCAAATGCAAAGTCCGAGGCACGCTCGCTGCCTCGGCATTCGGCGAAGTCCAAGGAAGTAGTCTTGGCACTCAAAGACATAGTTCAAAGTGGTCGCCGCCTCGCCCAATTTCATTTCAAATTCTATCTAACCAATACTCCAAGGTCGATCAAACTGCAATAATACAAAGCTACGTGCCCTGACGTAGGTATGACTGAAACGACGCTTCGCCTAAGTCGACCGATACAAAGGCACTACGCTGAGTACTTCGAATCATTGGTGTTGCATACGCTCCCGTTGTCACGTAATGACACATGCGTCCGTGCCTCACCACAGTTATATCGGTTTGTGTTGCGACACGACCGACTAACCTGCAACAGTACAAAGCTACGTGCCTGAGACGTAGGTACGACTGAAACGGCGCTTCACCTAAGTCGACCGATACAAAGGCACTACGCTGAGTACTTCGAATCATTGGTGTTGCATACGCTCCCGTTGTCACGTAAGGACACATGTGTCCGTGCCTCACCACAGTTAGATCGGTTCGCGTTGCGACACGACCGACTAACCTGTAACAGTATAAAGCTACGTGCATGAGATGTAGGTTCGACTGAAACGGCGCTTCGCCTAAGTCGACCGATACAAGGGCACTACGCTGAGAACTCCGAATAATTGGTGTTGCACACACTCCCGTTGTCACGTAAGGACACATGCGCCCGTGCCTCACCACAGTTAGATCGGTTCGCGTTGCGACACGACCAACCAACCTGCAACAGTATAAAGCTACGTGCCCCAATGTAGGTTTGACTATAATGGCGCTTCGCCTAAGTCCAACCGATACAAAGGCGCTACGCTAAATACTTTGAATTCTAACCTTCATCATTCAAACAAGCCCAAGGAGAACCTTAACGTTCAAAGACAATCCGAGGCAGGCTTCACCGCCTCGGCACCCTCCAAATCCCAAGACATCGTCTCGAAATCAAGGAGACAACTTTGACATTCGCGGGCAAAGTCTGAGGCCTAAACCCCAGCATTCGAAGGCAAAGTCCAAACCTAATTCTAGTATTTGGCAGTAAAGTCCTAAGCCATAGCCTCGGCTCCCAACAGAGAATTTTGAAACACAATTGACACTCGGCTGTGAAAAAGTTGGAGGCCATAGCTGACGGTTGCAGACAACCCGTTTAGGGGGTAATCAGAACATTCGACAGCCAATAGTCAAACCTCAATGCTATTTTTGCAAGATTTGATCAAAACATGGATCCTGTGGACCATTACCTATTAGCAGAGACCGATTGGTTGGCCCTTGGTCAGGGGTCTCCGATGTTTGTCCACACATCTTCTAGAGGTGACTCAGTTCCTATAGACAGAATTGCATTGTCGATGAATCGCACTCATAGGCGACAAACAACTGTGATAGGGATCCTATCACAACATCCAGAGGAGTGCTACATCAACAAACATTATTCACACTCGCAAACGGTGAGATCTTGGTCCATTAATTCTACAATCCCGGAAGCATGCCATCAACAAGCGGTATTCAGCCCAATTGAAGTGCCGTCCACTCAAGTGGAACAATCCCTCCATTAAAAACAGAGCAGAGAGTTCCTGTTGGGTTTATTAGATGGCGTTTCATCCATAAGTTGGTCGAATAGTGTTTGATCGAAAGTAAATCAAATCAAACGACCATAGCGTGCTGGGTTGGGAGCACGCGTGGTATATACACAAAACGTTTACATAGCCTTCACGTGGGTTGTCAACTTTTGATCTCTAAAACAAACATCAACGGTCATGATTCGATCTCATTAATTTGGCATGCAGCACCTACCAACTTTGAGTGGTCCACCTAGAACTCATCTCGTGGCCCCCAAAGAATGGTCCAAGCAATGAGAGCCCACCAGCACTCCCCATGCCATCACATGGAGGTGGCAAAGCCATGCATTGCCGTCCCGTCAACCCGGATCAAGAGCAGCCTCTTGTGAAGTCACAACTCGTGACTGTACAGTAGAGTTTGAGCAGTCACTATGATCAACTGGCCCGTGACTGCACAGTGGCTCAGATCTTCCATTTTCTCCGGCGTCCACAGAGCAGAGGAGCTCTAAACCCCTCATCTCCCTCAGCTTCAACCTCAGCTCCAATCAGCCGGTGACTCTTCAATAGCCTCCTTCTACCCTCTCCTACTCCGTCTAAAGCAGCCCGACGCCAACGCCCCTAACGCAACCCGATCCAGATGGTCGGCAGCCGGACTCAAGACCGCCGATCGGTTGCCTGCGACCGATCGGTCGCTGACAACCGGTCAGGATTCGAGGGATCGGTTGATAGAGGGGTGTTTTGCCCAATTTAGTGTAATATTTGCCGATCGGCAACCCCCCTCTCAACTCCGACCCCCGAACCTCGATCCCCTTCTTCCCCTTCATCCTCCACCTGATCGGCCAAACATCCACTGGATCTGGAGCCAGACGCCTATTTCCAACCGATCGCTCAAAATTCGATCGGTCGAATTTGTTCGATCGGTCGATTTTGTCCGATCGGACAAATTCACCTAATCGGACAAATTTGCCCGATCGGCACCACCAAGCAGCGTCTCCTTCCCTCCGAGCCATTGCAGGTGGCTGATCCAGCAGCGACCCCCTCTACGCCTCCCTCGGCTTCGATCGGCTACACCTACCCGATCGGCTTCTCCGACAGCAGCCCTTCGCCCTCAACATGAACGACACCCGAGCGGCGAGCAGCAGATCGGAGATCGGCAACTCAACAACTACACTACTTCTCTGATCATTTAACCGATCAATCAACCTTCTTCTCTCGACCTAATCTCTACCTGATCACACATACCATGTCATCCTCCACTTCTCCCTTCGGTGCCATAACAGACACGAAGGTGTTCACACCCTCCCCTTCCATCGGCGGCCTGCACCCGATCGATTACCAGCACTTGATCACCCTGTTAAAAAAACCAATCGACTTGCTGGACTCATTCCCAGCTTAGCTATCAAGACCAGCGACTACTCAACTCTGAACCTCTGATCGGTCAAACTTGACCGATCGGTCGACCATACCAGATCGATGAAGACTTCACGTTGACCGGTCAAAGACCGATCACCTCGACCAATCACCTTGACCAATCGATCGAATTTCTACTGGATCGGTCAAAAAACTATGTTTTTTAACCGATCACTTCGACCTCGACCGGTTGAACTTAATCGATCGATCAAACTTGACCGATCGGTCAAGTTTAACCGATCGGTCGAAATTGACCGATCGGTCAACTTTGATCGATCAGTCCATTAAATGTTGTAATTCGAGTTTTCTCTTCTCCTTTGCACTCTCGAACAGGGGGTCGTTAGTTTTGCACCAAGAATCCAAGCCAGCCAGGGCGGCCTCTAGCTAACTTGGAGGGGGTAACTGTGGGTGCAAATTTTGGCAGAGAGGTCCACAAACCACGGGACCCACCGGCCCTGCCTGGTGGGCCCACGAGGACTACCGCGGGACTCACCGGCCCTGCTTGGTGGGCCCACGAGGACTACCGCGGGACCCACCGGGCCTGCCTGGTGGGCCCACGAGGACTACCGATGGGACCCACCAGCCCTGCCTGTGGAATCCCCAGAGACGACAGCGGGACCCACCAGCCCTGCCTGTGGAATCCCCCGGATACAGCAGCAGAAACCGCCATTTGTCCCCAGATTTCCTCCCAGGAAATCCTATAAATAGCATAGCCTTCTGAAGAAGAAGGGGATCCCAAATCTCAGATCCGAAATCCAGTTTACAAATCCAGAACCAGAGCTCTGGAATTTCTATCTTCTCATTCTCCATCTCTCCTTGATCTTCTTCTTGTCTCTGAAGTGATCGGAGGCGTTTCAGTAACACTCGGCCTATCGAGGTTACTCCAACCAAAGTGATAGTGAATTCGGGTTGCTCCCTATAGCATAGAGACGTAGGCTTCGGCTGAACTCCGAGATCACCTCTCATGTCGACTCTCTCTGATTGCATCATTCTCTCTGATCGCATCTCTCTCTGTTTGTGTATTGAGAAAGGCCACTCCAATCAACAGATCGAACAACGATCTTCGACTCGTACCTCAATTGACTGGTGCGGCGAAGTCTTCGGGTCGGCACGAAGATTTTCCCCCACAGGTCCCGGGTACGAGACGCAGGGCTATAACTAAGGTATAGTCACACGAGCTGATGAGCATGTGTATCGAGGCATGGCTCGAATGCTTTTTTAGTAAAATATTTTTTATAATAAATATGTACTGTGGCGAGTCTGTCGGAGCCGGTGAGGTTCGGGCGCCTACGCGTCTCGGCACGACCCGAGTCGGGGGTGAGCCAGGCTCGGAGCGAGTCGAGCTTGACGTGTAATGAGAAAAAAAAAAGAAACTAAAACAAAAACTAAACTAAAACCCAAAACAAAACCCAACCCCCTTACTCAAACCCCACCCCAGCCCAAACCCAAACCCACCCAGCCTTTCTCTCTCTCTCTCTCTCTCTCTCTCTCTCTCTCTCTCTCTCTCCCATCTCTTCGATCTCTCTCTCTCCTCTCTAAGATCTCTCCCCCTCTCTCTCTCTTGAACACAAACCCGACCCGATCTGATCCGACCCGGCCCCCAAAACCACCGCCCGAGCCGCCCTCCCTCTACTGTCACGCCCCGTGAAATCCAGCCCGGATTCCCGCCGAGCAGTCGGCCACCGCCGCCGCCCCAGATTCCCGCCAAGCAGCCGGCCGCTGCCCCGAATCCCGTCGGCCGCCTTCCCCTTCCCCTTTTTTAAAACCCGGACCCGAATCCTTAAAGCCCATCCAATCCCTTCCTCTCCCCCCTCTAGATCTGCCCCTCTCTCCCGCTCTTTGTGGTGTACTTCACGTGCAGCCGGAGGAGAGCCACGCCGGCGCCAGAGAAGGCCGATCAGCCGGAAAGGAGCAGTAGCCGGTGCTAGAGAAGGAGCTGTCGGCCGGAGAGGAGAAGCCGCCGGAGCTTGGAGGGAGAAACCCCAACCGAAGCTAAGGACATGTCAGTCCTCTTCTCCTTCCCCCCCTTTTTTTGTCGGTGTGTGTGTGTTGTGGGTTGACCGACCACAGCCACCCCCCTTTCGCCTCTTCTTCTCATGCCACGGCCATGGCCGGGCCGGCGAGACCCAGCCCATCCAGGCTAGGCCCCACCGGCCAGCACAACCACCAAGCCAGCAATCCTTTTTTCTCTTTTTTCCTTTTATTGCGACCCATCGCAGCATCGTCCCTTTCACATGACGTTGTCATCGGCCCAAGGCAGGCGATCGCCAACTGGCGGCCAAGTGCTGCCCAACCATGATCAACCCCTCTGTTTTTGCTCGATCACCACAACACCTTCCCCTTTTGGGTGACGACGATGTTGACGACTTCGCACAAGTCAGAGGCAATCATTAGAAATTGACTAACACAGTTCTTGACTTCCAAGGATTTTCCCTTCTCTTTCTTTGGCCGGATCATAAGTAAGATGAGGGTAAATTATATATGATAGTATTTTAGTCTTGTCCAATTATTAATCCCCGTATCCATTTAATTGCGACACCATTGTACCTTTGCACAAGCTGCAATCGTGCTGCCAAACCGGCTTTATCGGCTTGCAGGCCTATAGCGGCTTTTATTTTCCCTTGTGTGCCAATTTTGCAAATCCCGGAAGTCGACCGGGGGAGACACAGTTCTTGTCACCAACTAGAGCACAAGCTTGGTAAGGCTTCAATTTGTCACCACACCAAATCGACCAAATTCACACCTAAGTCCAAGTTCATCTTGGGCATCTTGGATGATTGTAGAATCGAACATCGACCCCGACCACGTCGAGCCTCGACAAGGCCTGCTATTGCAAGGCTAGACCCCGACATTCGCACTGATTCTTATGCCTATGGCACACGGTAGACACTTTGAAACTTTCGGGTCAAATCGATCGTAGGACTCGCTTTAATTACTCAAATTGGTAATGCATGGTTATACGTGTCTTGCCAGACCTGTTCGTGTCGACATAGAGGAGCAGGACCTAGCAACATCAGCCCGAGCACACTTTCCAGGTGGCACTGCACGCTGTTTAGATAATTAACTATGACGTTATAGAAATTAAGGGTAGGTGTCCATAACGCTGCATGCGGATCCCGCCGGACATCGTCGCATGTGGTCGAGTAGACCCCGCCTCGCATGTGGAGTCACGAGTCCGACGACGCATGCTTAATAATATAATTAAATAATAAATTTTCTGATTGATTGGACACCGTAAATAGGAGTTCCCTTAAGGTTAGAAATTAATAATTAAAAAATAATTATCGGACTTACTCTCCTGGATGGAGTGTGGAGACCCGGGCACACAGGAATACGGGCGAGAGTAAATTTTTATAGTTATTGTGATGCATGGGTTGTGAGCGCGGTGCGAATCTCGGGGTAAAACATCGAAATTACTTTATTCTTATAATTATGTAATATTCTATCATGTGGAAAGATTCAGACCCCGTGCGCGCAAGGGCCGTGAACCACCTTGCACGCACAACCGAAAATCAATAGGTCAGGGGGTCACGGGCAGGGATTGTGGTAAAGCCAATAGGAGGTGCCCTCAAAAAGAGGGATTGGCTTAGCAATCCTGTCCCGGGGTAGTTGAAGCCCCCAAAGAAAGCAAGTTGGGTGGTAGAGCTCCACTGTGAAAGACGAAAAACCCTTTATGATTATATGGGTGACTTTGTGCATGGTGTCGGAGTATGCACGACGAGAGAGTTGGCCCTCTACATCGAAATAAAAGGCCCTATAGTAATGCCCAACCGGGGGCATGATGAATAAAATATCTGGGGTTCACATTGTGTGTATTTAATTTTGTTAATTGTAAAATGGTACTCTCGTTAACCTAGTGACAGTAGGAATTGCATGAGAATATAGACATTGTATGGATACTTAGGGAGTGATTGAGAACGTAGTTGGACAATTAGGATAATCAATAAACTGTTTATAAATACGGGCGTCATTAATTACCTAGACAATTAGTTTATCACTAGCAATTTATTTGGCTAATCTCCCAATTCATTTTGGGAACTACTCATTCCCATAAGTAGGCTCTTCTGCAGGTTTGGAGACTCAAGGGTAGCCGTAGCACGAGGCCAGCGGCGGAGTTAGGACGACGGTGGAGTCTTAGATCTCAGTATGTCGTGTAGCAGTCCTTTATCTTTTGGGTGTTGTAATCGAACTAGATTTAGCTTATGTATATTATTAGTAGCAATAATACAGTTGTATTCTTTTTGGGTAGGCCTCTCCTCAAGGCCCCAAGCCTAGGGTAGCTCACTATGTAAAATATAAATTGTAAAATGATCTAATTGACTAGCCTCGTAGATAGGACCTCTAAACCAGTGCCCGAGTGCTAGAAAGCAGACGAGGCTACTCGGCAAGCCGTCAGAGGCTTGAGCCTCGTGCTCCCTTAAGAGGAACTTCTGTCAGCATGTGGGGCACCGGCAGGCCGCACATGCTGAGAGGATAGCCCGGTTGAAGGTCAAGCGTGATCATCTCTTTGGCGATAAAATTGTATCTTTATACTTTCTTTTAAAATAAAAATATTTTCATTAAAAAAAACCAAGTTTTAAAATATTCCTTGAGAAAATAGAAGCCCTATGAGAAATCCTAAATGGAGTAGACAGTTGACCAAACCCTAAAACCCTTGATTTTTCTCACCTCACACCCTAATGATCGGATTTCAGATTTCTGGGGCGTGACAGACTTTTTAACTTCAACTGGTTGGGTCTTCTTGGGGTAGGTTTTTGGCTTGACCCAACTCGTGAGGGTCAAGGGCTCCAGAAGGTGGCTTTTGGCCTGATGATGGACGATTCTGCCCAGGTTAGGTCTTCCCGATCTTTCACCACCCCTAGCCAACTCATATTGCTAGGGGTCTTCTTTGTAGAAGGTCTTGGATAATGAATTATTGCATAGAGTCTTCATTGATAAATTAAGAATTTGGAATGTTCCATTAAAAGCTTCTAGCCGTTACATTCTTAGGCCCGGGAGACTACAGGCAGTAGTAATCAGTTGGCGGAGGGGGTGCTTTCTTGTGCCTCATCGACAGGCTTGTAGATCGTGCGTCAAGGATAGTCAATGAACTAGCCAGGGTAGCCTGCTTCAATGAGATCCTCGATGTGATTCTGCAACATGGTATGTCTGTGCTCCATGTGGTTGTCACAATAGCGAGACAAGTCTTGTGAGCCCCTCTCTGCTGGACGCATCAGTGGTGCCCTACGAAAGTACTGCTATTCCTTGATGATCTTGAAGACCTCGTTAATTGGCATGTTCAGTATTATGAAGTCCCGGTTCCATGGAGTGTAGGGTGTCTTGTCGCCATCACCTCGCTTTTGGCGCTTTGCGTCATATTGTATTGACTCGCCTGACTGATTTTCCATATTCCTTGCAACTACTAGCCGATTGAAGGCAGACTGCTAGTCACTTGCATCTTTAGTCTTTTGCTTTCGTTCAGCATCTTCGATCTTGATGTATTTCTCCACCCTCCGGGAACAGGTCGTCAATCGTTTCGGGTGGTCTCTTGATGAGTGAGGTACTAACAGATTGGTTAGGCTATACCAAATTCTTGAAGGCCGCTACCCCTATAAGGTCTTGTCCATCAGTATTTACCCAGCTAAGGTATTCAGTCATGAACCTATAGTAGAATTTCCCTAAAGTTTCCTTCTGAGTCATGCTCATCCCAAAGAGCGACTCCAAGGTCTTCAGCTCCCGTCGGTTGCAGCGGTACTGGTCGATGAACCGTATGCTCAGCTCCCTGAAAAAGGAAATTGATGAAGGTCTGTGCTTGTGGAACCACTCAAGTAGTGTTCCCGACAAACTGTTAGTGAATATGCGACAAAGGATGTGATCTTCTTCATGGGGGACTAGGGTATCCCGGAAAGCAAGCATGTGATCAACGGGGTCCATAATCCCCTCAAACTTCGGTGGGTGGGGTGGATTCCAGCCTTACGGGTAGGGTATCTTAAGAAGGTCCGCAAAGATTGGCGATCGATCAGCCCCCCTAACCTCCTCCAGGCGATCTGGGACGCGAGGCCCCAAGCAATCTTGCACTCGCTCGGTGTGACCCCCCAGTTGGTCTTGAATCGATCTGTTGAGTCAGTCTTGCACATTTCCTCTATATGTATCCGACGCTGATCGCAAACTGGCAAGTGATGAGTGATAATTCTTGCGGGGTCGGTGGTGACGATATCCTCCATGTGCTAAGACCCGAGACTCTGTTGAGCCGGATCTCGAGTGGTGACAGTGTTGGAATTAAATCCTATTATCAGAGTCGCAGCAGAAGCAAAAGATAAATCCGAAGATCTCATAGTGTATGTTTTATTACAATTAATTCTACAAAATAATTTACATGCAAATCTATAATCTTAGCATATGTACGGACACCCTAGAGGCATACTACGATCTACGGAAGACATACATGCATCTAGTTAGGTGTTTAGAACTATCATACCTTATGGATCTATGATCCGAAGAGAACGGAACGATAATGAACCACACATGAATCGCAAGAGAAGCCGTCGGATCGCATCTTGTCCTTTGCCATTCTTCCTTCACTTTCCTTCCTCCTTCTCTTTCTCTCTTCTTTGTCTTTCTTCCTTGGCCGAAACCACACAGAGGGAGAGAAGAGAGGGGGGTCGGGTTTTTAGGAGAGGGGAGGCACTAGGGCCGGCCCCCTCTCTCTAATTCTCTTATAGGGTCGGCCCCCTAGTGCTATACGCAATCTAGGGCCAGCCCCCTAGAGATAGGGAGGGGGGGGGGGGGCGGCGGTTTTTAGGGTTTCCCCTTATTGAAGCCTGGACAAAAACACTCTTACAAAAAGGGTAACACTGTAAAAGAGATAGAGTGATGTGCGCTACTCGGAATCGAGTTCCGTCAGCGCCTATAAGCTTCTGAAATTATTCCGATCATATTAAGATCCATATTCAATATGTTATGAGCCATATTTTAGTATTTACAAAAATACCCCTATAGCCCTTAACACATGTGAATTAGGTTTTTAAGCTTCGAGCTTGCGTTCCATCGCGCTACTTCGCATCCAACGTGTCCAACCAGGTCGAGGAATAATTTCTATACACAACGACAAGGTGGAACCTTCAGGGTCCATGATCTCTAGCTCCAACTGGATCCCTGATTAACTGTTCCGGTGACATACTGAAAGTTTCGTTAATCGACCCTAATTCGATTAACCCGCGTAGCCACCCAGAGTGCGACGCGAGTTGAACTCTAATGATCCTAAACTAATGTTACACCATCGTAACCCTTTTCTCTACTATACTCTGACAATCTTTAGTCCCTTATATTACTGGTGCTATGATTCGACTCGGGTGTTGGGGAGCATCGTCAGATCCCGATCGAACTTCTGACTAGGATTTGATGACCTGTTATCTATAACACCATACACCTTTCGATGCTACGCCTAGCATCCAGAACTTCGTCAGTCATACTGACAACCACCAGGCCTGGGTTAATTATGTAGACAAATTGACTCATCAAAACGTACCTATCCAACACTGGACGTCGGATAACCTATAGGGATTGCATGCCACTCAAGCGCCAGCCGGGTAACCCAAGTACCGTAGTATTGGACTATGGTAGGTCCACACACGTTGGCACATCAAAACACCACATAACTAGTTAACTCAGTGTACATGGTCCCTCAGGGTTAAGGACAAGTTATCTATAGTAGTAAGACAGTTTATGTATCAGTGTCTGAATCATTGAACTGTGCACCGTCTTAGTTCCTGTTCAACACGATCATCGTACTTGGTCAGGTGAATGGGAATCCCACATTCCTGTGGTGGAGACTTCACCATATCCTCTACCTGCCAATAGTTTATTTTCGGCGAAGCACCGATATTACCAAAGTTGTGAACTAGTTCTAGGTTTATACAGAACCGATCCATAGGGTCTCCCAAGCATGGATCCACCATGCGCTTCAGTGGCCTACTGTGCTCCCTAGGGTCATTTATTATATATATATATATATATATATATATATATATATATATATATATATATATATATATGAATTAATATACACCAAAGTAGTATTCTAATTAAAGCAATAACCAAAGTCATCTTTATTAATGTTAATATAGAAAATCCACGCTCAGGACACACGAGCTACAACAATCTCCTACTTGGCCTTGCGGGGAATAAGAGTCTTAACTCTCATGGCATCCATGTGCTTCTCAAGAGCCTTGGTCGGTAACGCTTTTATTGAAGGGTCCGCTATATTATCTGCAGACACTACCTGAGTCACTGCAATCTCTCCTCGCTTCTGCAAGTCCCGGATAATATAGTATTTCCGCTCAATATGCATACTCTTCTGGTGATATCTTGGCTCCTTGGATTGTGCTACTGCTCCACTATTATCCCAGTAAAGGATAATAGGATCTTGAGCTCCTGGTACACATTCTAAGTTTGTGAGGAACTTCTTGAGCCACACCGCCTCCTTGGCTGTCTAGCATGTCGTAACATACTCAATCTTTGTCGTCGAATCCGCGATGTATCCTTGCTTCACACTCCTCCAACTGACAACACCTCCTCCCAATGAAAACACAAACCCCGACATTGTTCTCCTGGATTCCAGATCTTGCAAAGTCAGAATCCGTATATCCAATTGGTGTCAGTTCCTATGAAGAGTAAACTAACTCATAATCTCTCATCATACGGAGATACTTGAGTATACCTTTCACAACAGTCCAGTGCCCTGGACCCGGATTTGACTGATACCTGCCCATCATGCCTACTGCATAACATATATCTAGTCTCGTGCATTGTATAACATACATCACTCTTTACAGCCGAAGCATAAGGTATCTTCTGTATCTCTGCCCTCTCCTTATGAGTCTTAGGATCCTGATCCTTGGATAATTTTATTCCATGTTTGAATGGAACTAGTCCTTTATTGGAGTTGTGCATATTGAATCTGACCAAGATAGTATCTATGTAGACTGACTGTGATAGTGAGAGAATCTTGTTCTGGTAATCCCGAGTTACCTTGATCCCCATAACATAACTCGCTTCACTCAGATCTTTCATGTCAAATTAAGAGGACAACCACACCTTCACTGTAGATAATATTCCAATATCGTTTCCAATGAGCACAATATTGTCTACGTAAAGCACTAAAAAAACTATTACAGTCTTACCGCTCCTCTTATAAACATGGTTTATCCACGTTCTGTTCAAATTCATAAGACTGGATAGCCTGATCAAAACGCATCTTCCAACTTCTGGATGCTTACTTTAGTCCATAATTGAACCTTTGTAACTTGCATACCAGACTTTCCTAACCATTTATGACAAAGCCTGGAGGCTGAGACATATAGATGTCTTCTTCCAAATCCTCATTGAGGAATACGGTCTTCACGTCCATTTGTCAGATCACCCAATCATAATGGGCTGCAATGGATAAGAAGATCTGAATAGACTTAAGCATAGCCACTGATAAAAATGATTTCGTTATAGTCGATCCCTTCTCGCTGGGTATAACCCTTAGCGACTAGTCTAGCTTTGTAAGTTTCAACAGTACCATCCGAACCTTTTTTTCTTTTATACACCCACTTACATCTAACATGTTTAATATTGTGAGGCGGTGTTATAAGTGTCCAGACCATGTTTTGGGATATCGATGTTAGTTCTGCCTCCATGATTTTCTACCATGCTGCATGGTCATAGGATACCATCACTTCGTCGTAGTTCTGAGGATCATCCTCCTAAAACTCTGGATCCACCAAGAAGGTTTCTCCAATGTATCTATCAGGATCACTTGTGGTCCTCCCACTGTGACGAGCCTGTGGTGGTTCCATAGGAGTCAATTCTATAGTATCGTTGATCTTAATGGTATCGACTCCCACTATGTTTTCTGTCTGTGTACTTCCATCAGTACCAAGTAATTCTTTAAGAACTATTTTACTGGTGGGCTTATGGTCTATTAAATAATCCTGCTTCAGGAATACGGTGTTCGTTGAGACGATAACCTTTTTATCCTCAGGATCATAAAATAAATCACACTTTGTCCCTTTTGGATACCCAATGAATAGACATACCTTAGTTTTTGACTTCATCTTATCTCGCTTGTTATTCCGTATATGTGCTGGACAACCCCAAATCCTAAAGTGCTATAGGCTTGCCTTTCGCTTCAGCCACAGCTCCCAAGGAGTCAGAGGTATTGACTTTGATGGAACAAAGTTCAAGGTATATATTGTCATCTCTAGGGCATATCCCCAAAAATTAGGTGGTAATATTGCATAACTCATCATAGTCCGAACCATATCTGACAAAGTTTGGTTTCTCCTATCAGATACGCCATTTTGTTGTGGTGTCTATGGTGCAGTCAACTAAAATACAATCCCATGCTCAAGCAGGTACCTAATAAATTTATCCGATAGGTATTCACCTCCTCGATCTGATCGAAGAGACTTGATACTCTTTCCCGTCTGCTTTTCTGCTTCAGCTCTGAACTCCTTGAACTTATCAAAGGATTCAGACTTTCATCGCATCAGGTATATATACCCAAACCTCGAGTGATCATCTGTGAAGGTGATAAAATACTCGAAACCTCCTATAGCACATATATTTATGGGCCCACATACATCAGTGTGTATTAACTCCAATACCTTCTGAGATCTGCTACCTTTGGCTTGGAAAGTTCTTTTGGTCATCTTGCTTTCCAAGCAAGACTCACAAGTTGATAGGCTTTCTGAAACATCTGGACTTAAAAGTCCTACCTTAACCAACTTGTGAATCATGTCTGAGGCTATGTGTCTAAGCCTTAGATGCCAAAGGAGTGTTGGATTATCTGAGAGATTTTTTTTTTTAGATGAATTAGTTATATAGGCTTCAATTATGTTATCCTACTTATAAGTAGAGTTAATTACATAGAGATCATTCTGTGTCTTTCCCTTACAAACAAAAGAACCATTCAATTTAATTGACATACTAGAAGCATCAAATAAAACTGAAAAATCTTCATTATTCAATAAGGAAATAGAAATTAAGTTTCGTCACAATGACGGTACATAAAGTATGTCTCTAAGTAATAAACTTTTTCTATCAAAAAACGGCAAAACGATATCTCCAACTGCTTCAGTCTTTGCCACGGCCTCGGTTCCTATGCTCAGGATGATCTCCCCATCACCCAGTTTTCTTGTCTTCCTGAACCTCTATAAATTATTGCAAGCATGGTTAGTGGAACCAGAATCTACAATCCTTAAGACGGGAGAACAACTGGATGCTACAAGGGATTCCACTATGTGGATTTGAGATATACATGTCTCAGTCTTTTTAGGAGCCGCACGATAGTCACCCTTCCAGTGCCCCTTCTTGCCGCATCGAAAATATTTTCCTTTGGGCTTCGTCGGACCATCCTACTTAGGAACCTGTAACTGTATCTGGCCCACCTTCATGAGCTTCTTAGATTTTCTTTTCTGAAACTTATCTTTGGCTTTCAGAAAAGACTTTCGCTCTATGTTCAGGGATTAGGTACCTGCTTTTATCCCATCATTTGCCACTTAGAATGCCGCTAGGAGCTCTGTGTTAGTCATCTCTAACCGGTTAAGGTTAAAGTTGATAACGAAGCCCTCAAACGTTCCTGATAGAGACGCAAAAAAAATATTGGTCTGGATCTCTATATCCAAGATGACATCGAATAAACCAAGTTCATTCACATAGCTAAACAATTTTAGTATATGGATCCCAAACTAACGTCCCCTCTGCCATCTTTGTGGACATTAATTTCTTGATGGTCAGGTAACGAGTTACCTGACTACGACCCTCGAATATTTTCTTTAAATAGAGCATTATAACTAAAGCGAAGGCTATGTCTTCGACTTGCTTCTAAAGGACTGTCTGCAAGGATGCCATAATGTAGCACTTGTACATCTCATCAACGTCTAGCAAGTTTTTCTATTCCTTCAACTGGGCCTCAGTAGCACTTGGTCCCGGCATGGCCGGTTGAGGGGTACTTAAGGCAATCGAGTGTTTGCCAACCCTTAGGACAAGCATTAGGTTATGCTTTCAGTCCTCGTAGTTTGGTCCCGTAAGTTTGATATCATTAAGGATGGAGGCAAGGGGGTCGAGCTTGGTCATATTTTCAGTAAATAATGGTTCAAAGTAAAAATTAGGTCTATTACAATCTATTTTATAAAATTTAAAAATAGATAATGTTTACTCCAGCCGCTATATCTTTACTACCTCCAGTGGAGATATCCAAGAATCAAAATTCCCTGGGCTCGAGCATTGAGACTATTGGCCTTGAATTGGAGACAACATCTCGGTGAGAGCATGCAACCGCTTCTGCCAACAGGGTATTCTATGCGCAGCAACGGCGGCTTCACACAAGCTTTCAGATGCTTCCCACAAATATAGGTGATGTCGACAGGGGGATTTATAGGCTCCCGTGGTGCAAGAAAAAATCATCACCCACTGTCACCGGTATCCTTCATGTCCTGAAGGAAACCACTAGGCGAACCAGTATGGAAGGAAATACAGCTCTCACCCGGTGGGAATATCAAACTGTGTACCTCTCACCTAGACCCTTAGCCGGTTGATAGTGGAGGCCAGGGGCTCCCTTTTGGAGGGAACCTCTTACATATCCCTTCTTTATGAGGTTTTATGCATGTTTAGAAAGGTTACAACCTCCTAGACTTAGACCCTGGTCTACCGTGCTCCTACTAGGATTAAAAATCTTCCCGTAAAGTATTAGTACCCTTGGAAAATATCATAGTCCCTACCTTGAATACTTAGCTTTCGCTTTTCTTTCAAGGATCACATTATATAGATTCCAAGGATCCTGATACTTCACTAGTTTGCTTATAATCCTAAAATCTGGAGCCTAGCCTAAGGTCAACGTGGAAAGAACTCCCACTAGAATAACACCTCATTCTTAATTTGATGTCTGATGTCATAGTAGACCTTATCTCATTACAAGTTTCGATGCCGGCCAAAGAGGGACATCCGATAACCTCTATCGGACCTCAACCTAATGGTGGCATAACCAAATCGTGATGAGTTCACACTACCATCAAACATCAACTAGAAACGGATATCACTTAGTGGAAACCTAACCTAACTTGGTCGCTAGGACCATATGGGAAAAGTGCATCCTACTAGGGTTATCATACGTTTTATGGGATCATTAGTTATCTCTAAAATAAATCTAACAATGCATCTATCTCGGTACACAGTACTCGGCTACCTGAATTACCACGAGGGCGATTATCACCTTTCCTTTTAGTTAGCCACCGAATTCGCACATGTTAGAAACATATAGAGCCACCGATGAATCCATAATCTAAGTACTAACCCTAAGCCTAATCTAGAGACTAACTCACAAGCAAGACTGATAAATAAATTATCATCGAGGTTCTCTAAACACTAAGTAAAGAGTATAACAGAAAAAATATCCAAACTGAATCAAGTTCAGGGTCTGACCCCTGAATATGAATAGCACAGCTAAAATATCCTGTTCTTCCGTTCTGCACGATCTCCCGATGATAATCCCAATCATCGCCAACGTACACGCTTTCACCGAGTCTTTGCACTCCATGGTACCGCTTGCCTGAACAGTGGATGTAGCATGATCTCCTTCTTCCTGTGACCAAAAAATTAACACGCTCCAAGCAAGTACTCGTTCGTATATAATTTTGCTAGAAAGAAAAGAAACAATCCTAAAAAACATGGCTAGGGAACCAAGGGTGGTCAACCTCCATCCCGCCCATCTAGAGCCTTAAAATCCACAAGCACAATAATAATCAATGCAAAAAATAAATCCGGGATCCGACCCCTAGAGGCATGCAATCACAAATTATTAATTTTTCAGCACGACACCAGCAAAGAGACGATACATAGCATAATCCATATGCATGATCTACGCCAAACCCCGACGAAAACATATGCCATCATATATTCACATGATGTTTTCACAAATTCATGCATGAAACATACACCGAAACGTGCTCTGATACCAATTGTTGGAATTAAATCCTATTATCAGAGTCGCAGCATAAGCAAAAGATAGATCCGAAGATCTTATGGTATATGTTTTATTACAATTAATTCTATAAAATAATCTACATACAAATCTATAATCTTAGCATATGTGCGGATACCCTAGAGACATACTACGATCTACGGAAGACATGTATGCATCTAGTTAGGTGTTTAAAACTATCATATCTTATGGATCTATGATCCAAAGAAAACAAAATGATGATTAACTGTACGTGAATCGCAAGGGAAGCTGTCGGATGATACCTTATTTTTTGAGAATAGAGGAATCCTCAATGTCCTATCTCTGAGTGCAAGGACTACGAGCCGACGGAGGAATGCGTCGCGAAGACGATGGCGAGTCATGAGATCTCCTCCTTCTCTTTCTTTCTTCTTTCTTCTCTTTCCTTCCTTCTTTTCTTTCTCTTTTCTTCCTCTTTCTTCCTTGGACGAAACCACACAGAGGGAGAGAAGAGAGGGGGGTCAGGTTTTTGGGAGAGGGGAGGCACTAGGGCCGGCCCCCTCTCTCTCTAATTCTTTTATAGGACCGATCCCCTAGTGCTATATGCAAGCTAGGGCTGGCCCACTAGAGATAGGGATGAGGGGGGGGTGGTTTTTAGGGTTTCCCCTTATCTCTTGTGAATCCTGGACGAAAACACCCTCACAAAAAGGGTAACACTATAAGAGAGATAGAGTGAGGTGCGCTACTCATAATCGAGTTCCGTCAGCGCCTATGAGCTCCTAGAATTATTCCGCTCATTTTAAGATTCATATTCAATATATTCTGAGCCATATTTTAGTATTTACCAAAATACCCATATGACCCTTAACACATGTGAATTAGGTTCTTAAGCTTCGGACTTGCGCTCCATCGCGCTACTTCGCATCCAACCAGGTCGAAGAATAATTCCTATATGCAACGATAGGATGGAACCTTAAGGGTCCATGATCTCTAGATCCAATCGGATCCCTGATTAACTGTTCCGATGACACACCGAAAGTTTCATTAATCAGCCCTAATCCGATTAACCCATGTAGCCACTCGGAGTGTGACATGAGTTGAACTCTAGTGATCCTAAACTAATGTTACTCTCTCGTAACCTTGTCCTTTACTATACTCTGATAATCCTTAGTACCTCCTATTATTGATGCCATGATTCGACTCGGACGGTGGGGAGCACTCGTAACCTTGTTCTTTACTAGGATTTGATGACTTGTCATCTATAACACCACACACCTTCCGGTGCTATGCCTAATATCCAGAACATCGTCAGTCATACTGACAACCACCAGACCTGGGTTAATTGTGTGGACAGATTGACTCATCAAACTACACCCATCCAATACTGGATATCGGATAACTTATAGGGATTGCATGCCACTCAAGCGCCAGCCGGGTAACCGAACGTACCATGGTATTAGACTATGGTAGGTCCGTACACGTTGGCACATCAAAACACCACACAACTAGTTGACTCAGTATATATGGTCCCTCAGGGTTAAGGACAGATTATCTATAGTAGTAAGACGGTTTATGCACTAGTGTCTGAATCACTGAATTATGCACCATCTTGGTTCTTGTTCAACACGATCATTATGCTTGGTCAGGTGAATGGAAATCCCATGTTCCCGTGGTGGAGACTTCACCACATCCTCTACCTGCCAACAGTTTATTCTCGGTGAAGTGAACGACATCACCAAAGCTGTGAATTAGTTCTAGGTTTATACAGAACCGGTCCACTAGGTCTCCCAAGCATGGATCCACCATACACCTCAGTGGCCTGCTGTGTTCCTTAGGATCCTTTATTATATATATGAATTAACATACACCAAAGTAGTATTCTAATTAAAGTAATAACTAAATCATCTTTATTAACGTTAATACAAAAAATCCACACTCAGGATACACGAGCTACAATATAGATGATCGAAACAGCTGGCCAACCTCCGTGCGACCCCAATCGAGTTCAGACACTCGACCGGTCCAGAGTTTCTTGATGGTCCCAGTTTTGTCCGATCGGTAGTGAAGTGCGGGTAGGCTGGGTCGAATATGCTTGGTGTTGACCCCCTGTTCGTCTTGGAGGGTTGGTTATCGATAGCTCTTGACCAACCTGTCTTGTTAAACATGTGGTGCCTGATACGCAGGGCCGTTGTTTAGGCCTTTGGTAACTAGGTCGACTTGGTCCTCGATGAGTATGACTTGGATGATGCTACGAAACTCATCGTGGTCGCATTGAGTTATTTGTAAATGAGCCGCTATGGCTTATTGTGAAGCCATCATTATCATTAGGAAGGCCTCAGATAAACCCCATGTTTAAGTTGCCAAGACCACTACCGAAGCTTGGCTTGACTCCCCGACCCCCAGCGCGGTGTTTGCTGGCGGGGTAGTGTGCTTCGAGTTAGGAATATGTTGAGCGGGGAGTCCGGCATTGCCAACTTCACCGGGCACAGCTGTGTTGGACTGGAGCTACGAGATCGATTGAGTGTGGTATGGCCCACCCGCCATTACTCTTCAACAGTGTGATCGTGGTGATGAATGCTGAGCTTACTGGTCGATTGATACCCACAGGTTGACTGGATGGTAGACTATGGGAGATTGCAGGTTGGTCGATACCCACGGGTCGACTGTTCGGTAGACTCCGTGAGGTTGCAGGTCGGTCGACACCCACGGGTTGACTGTCGGTAGACTTCGAGAGGTTGCAGGTCGGTTGACACCCACGGGTTGATTGGTCGGTAGACTTCGAGAGGTTGCAGGTCGATCGACACCCATGAGTCGACAGTGAAGAATTCTAGTAAGAACTCTCGAAGACTGGTCCCATAGACGACACCAAGATTATAGGGGGGTTTTCTGGAATTGGGCGGTTCAACTGGAAGGCACAACCTAATAATCCAAAGAACACAAGTACGTGGACCAGGTTTACATGGAAAAACCCTTTGCAACGTCGAAGGAAAAAAACCACGGGTGGGACGAGAATGCACTAACAAGGCAACACGAGTACAAACGCTCACCCTAACCCACATACACCCGGAGTGGACTGGTCTCCCAAAATGCTGACCTCTCAAGTCTCTCTCTAGCTCCGAAAATTCAGGAATGCGACGGCCAATACTTCCCCTTTCCAAAATTCCGATCCCTTTCTCTGAAGGGTGGGCCTCCTTTTATAGTACTTCGGGGTGATAGCTGGGACGCTCCGTACGGAGTGACATTGATGGCATGTTTCCACAACTTGCGTAACTGCACAAGAGTGGGCAACGTGTAGCATAGCGGGCACCCAGTAATTATGGGCATGGGTGTTTTTTCCCTTACTGGCCAACCGGAAATCTCGGTGAATGGGTTGTCTTCCCGTAACTGTCACCCGGCCGAGATTCTCGGAAGTAACTGTTGTATGTTTTTGATGCGTGGTCTTTGTACGAACTCGTTGCATGAATATCGAAACTACCTAGGGGTGAAGATAGCGAATTTTCCCTCTTCCAGAGATGAATGTAGCATACGGCCATGCACAAACGAAATGCACGGCCGACCGGCTCTATCCAAGGAGAGGCGCAGCGCACGGCTGGCCGCAAACGAAATACATAGCCGGTCGGTCCCTTCCGAGATGAAACGTAGCGCACGACCGATTGATCCTTCTCGAGACGTAGCTCATGACCGGCTGATCCTTCCCGAGACGTAGCGCATGGCCGCAAGCGAAACACACAATCGATCGCACCTTCCCGAGGTAAAGATAGTACACGGCCGGCCGCACCTGCTCGAGGTGAACATAACGCACGGCCGGCCGCAAACAACATGCGCAGCCGACCGATCCTGTCCGAGGTGAGTCGAAGTATGTGGCTGGGCTTCCAGATCCCATCTTCCATTTGCTTGCGACTGGCCATGCCCAGCAGGCTAGGGCACGTGGTCGACCGACGTGTAACACGCGGCCGAGTCGGGCTTGGTCCAAATGCGCGGTCGGTCAACGCGAAACGTGAGGTCGGCCGGGTCGTTGAATGCTTCTTCTTCTTCCTTGGGTCGTAGCGAGGCGAAGTACACGATCGGGCGCAGCGAGGTGCGCTGTTGGGCGC